>PVIC010047493.1:0-13844 GCA_004025085.1 Thryonomys swinderianus | reverse complement strand
TTTCCTGTATGCAGCAGATTGTAGGATCTTGCTTCTTGATCCAATCTGCTAGTCTGTGTCTTTTAATTGGCCCATTGAGGCCGTTGACATTAATGGTTATGACTGATATGGACATATTCAGAGCTGCCATGTTTCCCTGTTCTTGGTTCTTTTCTTCTTTGCTTTTCCCCTTTTCTATTTAGTTTCTTGTTTGCCCCAAAGAGTTCACTCTCCTGGGTCTCGTGGGTATGGAATTTTCTGTGTTTTTTTCCAAGATGTTCTTTAGGATGTTTTGGAGTGCAGGTTTCGTATTTGTGAAGTTTTTCAGGTGTTCTTTATCATGGAAGTATCTTTCTTCCCCAATCTATTCTGAAAGATAGTTTTGCAGGATACAACACTCTAGGTTGGAGGTTGTTTTCCTGCAATGCTTTAAATATTTCCCTCCATGCTTTCCTTGCACTGAGTGTTTGTGTTGAAACGTCTGCTGTGATCCTAAAGGGCTTCCCTTTGTAGCTGATTTTCTTCCTTTCTCTCACTGCTTTCAGTATTTCATTCTTTTGTTGTACATCTTGAACCTTGACAATTGTGTCTAGATGTAGCTATTTTTATGTCATGGTGTTTTGGAGTCCGATAGGCCTCATTCATATGTATGTCTATATCTTTTCCTGTGAAGTTTTCTGTTGCTATATCTAACAATAGCTTTTTTATGTCCTTTACACTGTCTTCTGCTTCCTCAGTGACTCTAATCAGTCTCTTGTTATTTTTCTTTGAGTCCTCTAGAAGCTGTTGAATTGATTTCTCATGGTCCCTTGCTCTTTTCCATAGATTATACCTTTCCTGCTCGTTGGCTGCTATGCTGTCTTCTAGGTCTGAGATTCAGTTCTCTGCTTCGTTCATCCTACTGGGCAAGCTTTCGTTCTCCTTCATCATTCCCTGGAGCTCTGCTTGAAGCTGTTTAAAAGGTTCCATTGCTTCTGCTATCTCGGATTCTAACATCTCACTGATCTCTTCTTTAATGATGTCTCTCACTGAGGACAGTATCTCTGTTTTGATTTCAGAGATGAGTTCTGATTTCCATTTTACTAGATCCGCTTTAGTAACCATCTCTAAGAGTCCTGGTGTTTGAGGTTCAGTTTGCCCTATTTCCCTTTTCTCTGAATTTCCCTGTGGTGGTGATCTTTGTGTCTGTTTTTTTGTGTATTTTCTCATTTCTCCTGTTTCGTTGTTATTAATACTCTTCTTTGTCTGACGACAGGGCAATGTTTGTTGCAAATCTCTTTCTATTATCTGGGGCCATTTGCATGCAGCACTTTCCTGGGGGTTCCTCCTTGAATCTGTAATGGCCCTTGAGAGTTCTCACTTCTGACACTTCATGGGAGGTATTTGAGCAGAACAATCACATCATGTTTGTTACCATAATACAATAAATGCCAATATCAGTATTAAACATAGTAAATAAAATAAGAAGCTTTGTTAAATTCTATTCTGGAGACTTTGAGCTTATGAGTTACCTCTAAGTCTCTATGCCAAAATTTAGAATTAATCAGCAATGTGTATACCACATACAGATCATAAATGTAGCCCCAGAACACTTTGGGGATAAAAAGTCACTGGGGAATCAGGGAGGTAGGGAGACAGGAGGAGAATGAAATAGGGTTAGCAGATTTAGGAAGATCACCTATATCCTAGAACCTCATATATGCCAGCGGGTACTACAGGATAAAAGGGCATATGTACAACAGTACCAGCTATATGCTGTGAGACCATTGGAGTCTTTGCACAGTTTCTTATAATAGTACAGAAGAAGAAATAGGGCAGCCTAAGAATCTTTTACTTCTGGGTATTGTTTCTGACAGGAAGATAGAAGAGGGTGTGGGGACAAAAGGTGAATAGAGGGATCTAGGAGTAGATGGCAAAATAGAAGCTAGATTCCCCCCCCCCTTTTTTTTTTTAAGTCTTGCCTTGTGTCTCAGTGCGGCTGCAGGAGCATACCTCCTGTGGAGGGATGCAGGAGATGGCTCCAGCTCCTCTAGGGCCTGGGTCCTCACAACGCAGCTCCGGGGTGGGGTTTGGGCTGGGCGGAAGCCTTCAACCCTCAGTAGTGTGGTTGGCGCCCAGGGTCTGTACCTGACTCCTCACTGTACATGTCCGGGATACAGTGGGCCGCTCCGCTCCCTTCAGTCCGCCGGAAACGGCCGGCGCGGCCTGCAGCCCAGTCCGTGCGCGCGGGGCTCCATTCAGTCCGCTGAACTGCAAAATATTTAACTGCAAAAAAATCCACTGCCTAATGGTGAAATCATTTCCACTAATTGATAACAAAAATGATCAACTACATGAAAAGTGGTCAGAAATTTAAATGTTTCATTGAAAGCAAAATTTAAGTAGCTTAATCTTAGTGATAGTAAAAGAAAAAACAAAAAATATTATAATGATGTGATTTTATTAAAAGTCCAAAAAGGCCAGCAATGAAATCCATCCATGCCAAATATGTGGTTTCTTGAACAAAATTAAGTTTAAAAAACAAACAAATTTTTGACCATAGAATTATATAAGACCATTTTGGTACAATATCATAAGGATGAATCAGTGAATCTATAAATAAGCAATAAAATAAATAAATATAAGAAAAGGGAAAACTCCAAAGCACAGAATTCTAATGTTGAATTAAGAAACGATAGAAAAATCATCACTCATCTTTGCTGACAGATGATAAAATTAGTGCTGTGAATGGGCGGTGAAATACGTGAGCACAGCTCCCAAGTGTAATCGGGAGACACTGAGTCACACAGAGGGAAAGACACACCTCAAGTAACCTGCCCAACACCCCCTCAACATGATCCAGTCGGCCATCACCAGGAGCAGAGCAAATGTACACCGTGTGCTGTGAACCAAGACCTGTGCCGTTGAGTCTGTGGTGTTCTCATCTCAAAATTCAGTTTTGAAGAAACATCAGACAACACAGAAGTAGAGGCAACCTGCTGAATAAATGCTTGGCCATCTATAACACTGTCAAAGTTCGAAGGGGATGTTGTAGCCTATGGAACTCTTCTGGCGTGAAAAAAGCATAGGTGTGACACCTCCACTGAAAGCATGGTCGTAAATTTAATTTCACATCAAAGGGCACTTGTAGGGTTGTTGGGAAAATGTTAATGGGCATGTAAGCTATAGTCTTGTATTCAAGTTAATTTAATGATATTGGTAAATGTGTTTATGTCAAATGTTACTTTTGAAGAGCATCTGTGAGGAATATATCAGAATCCCCAGGTTTTTGTTTTTGTTTTTGTTTTTTGTGAGACAGGGTCTTGCTTTGTAGTTCAGGCTGGCCCTGAGCTCACTATGGTGCCCAGGCAAGCTGCCGCGAACTCAGCAATCCTCCTGTCTCTGCCTCCCGAGTGCTGGGATTACAGGCGTGAGCCACCACACCCGGCACTGTGGTATGTGGTATTGATGGCTGGTGGGCATGAGTCACCACACCCAGCATTCTATGTGGTTACGGGGATTGAACTCAGGACCTTGCTTGCGAGGCAGGTGCTGGAACCACTGAGCTAAATCTCTGGCCCTCCCCAGTAATTTTTTAAGCAAATTTCCTGTTTTAAATCTTTTCTAAATGAAAAGTTACAATTTAATCATTAAATAATACCAGAAAGCAGATATTTCCCTTACATTATTGGCAATGAATCAATTGTTTCATAACAGTATCAGTGTGTGAAGAGACAGACACCTTGATGCATTAGTAATATCTATACAATCTCTGATAGAAACCTTAAAATTTACATCTTGCATCAGCATTATTGCTTCTGCATGTGAAAAAAAAAATCATGTGCCCAAAGATGGACATGGTAGCATCGTTTGTAGAAGACGAGATTGCATTCATTTGCATACACAGAAGACTGGTTAACCCAAACAATAAACATAATAAAAGAAAAAGATCAATAGATAAGAGATAGGTAACTCATAATATAAGCATTGTGCTCAGGTTTCCTGAGTTCCAATCCCAAGTTTGTCACCTCTAGCTCTGATGAGTTAATTACTTAGCCACGCAAAACCTAAATTTCCTCATGTGTAACAGTTGCTACCAAGAGGGTTTAGGTGAGGATCAAAATGTCTACAAAAATGTGCAGTGCTTCACAAGCAGGTCCACAGATGCTATTTTATTCACTGTTTTGGAAGAACTCTGAATGTGATACCAGGTTAAGAGGAAAGCTTTCTATTGTACAAATTTTGTATGTTTTAAATGTCAAACTGCTTGACTGTATTAGCCATAAAAAATATAGAAGAAAGCTGAGGAGTGTATTCAAATAAAATAATTTTGTCATTTAAGTGAAGTTAAAAATATCTCAAAAATTTTGCATTTGTAATCCAGTTGTATCCCACTGGAGATCTCGGTTCAAGTATTTTTCTGCTGGAAAGAATGTTACATCTCAATATTATAGCAATTTATAAGTCTATATTAATCATTTTATTATTCACTTTATATTTTTCAAACAGAAAGGAGAATGCCAGGACCCGGAAGTAGCAACCTAAAAGAAGCAAATGGTCAGTTGCAACCTCTGGGGGTAGAAAGACAAGAAGTAGAAAGCAACCTGTTGGCTAAGAAAGCAACCCAGATAAGAAGGTGGGTTGTGCAGGCAAATTACACAAGACCAAGCCATCAAAAATGATGTAAAATGAGTCAAAGCCAAACATAGTAGCATGTGGCTATAATTCTAGCCCTGTGGAAAGCTAAGGCAGGAAGATTGCACATGGAAGTCCAGCCCAGACAATTTAGCAACTTAGGAAGACCATGCATCAGGATAAAAGATGAACAAGAAATATGGAGATGTAGCTCAGTGAAAAGGGACCAAGTTCGATCCCCAGTATTATAAACAAACAGATCTCAAGAGAGTTAAGATTTATTTAAATAACTACTTTCTTTAAAAATCTTTTAAAATGATCACTTTTTAATTTGGTTAAATAAACACCCATTAGGTTGTTATAGTATATTTGCCACCATATTTTAACGTTGGGCACATTCAACCACCTGAGAACTAAATGTGCTGTGAGCTGGAACCTTGTTTAAAGCCAGTTGATGTTTGCAGAGTTAAAAGTGACATATGTTAGTATATTCAAGGTAAACAGAGAAGCAGTCTGTTTTACACAATATGTTGTGTATCTGGACTTTAAAGATATAAAACGGTCAATAAAGCTTGGAGCATTTTTGCTATTTCTATTCAATACCATTCAAATGGACAGTCTCGCTGTTTAAAACTTCATTTACTTGGTTTAACTTTGGTTTTAACTGAATCAGTATTTTATTAATGGTAAAGTGAGATACACTTATACATCACACAGTCAGTGTATCTGTGGTCATTAACAGTTTCCTGAGCTCATTAGAGATTAGTATCTGTGCTCTGACTTTTGTCAGTTTTGTGAAATTTTGTAGGTCTGTTAAATGCAGAATCGTGATTATAGCTACCCTGCTGAGCAGAAGTTTCTAAATTGTGTCTCAAAGCAAAAAACTAGGTTGACGTGTAAAGTCTTTCCATGTAGCTGGGATGCTTATTATTGCTGACTTCTTTGTATGTTAAGTGCATTTATATTCCCCAAGTGTCCAGCCTTCTAAAATACAGAGGTTAGGAAAACTCATTGGCAACCTGATACCCTCAAAACACAATTGTTTGTGATTGTAGACCTTCCCAGGTCTGTGTGAAGGAGTTTCTGATTATATTATGAGCATTAGATGTACCTACTTGCTGACTTTTTGATAGTATTACTTCAGTAATTAAAAGACTAAGAATTATGAGGGAGATTTAGTTCAGTGGTTCTGGTGCCTCCCTAGTAAATGCAAGGTCCCTGGTTCGATCCCTGGTAACCACATACAACAATACTGGGAGTGGTGGCTCATGCCCACCAGCAATCAGTACAGTATACCACAGTGCTTGGCGTGGTAGCTTATGGCTCTAATCCTAGCACTCAGGAGGCAGAGGCTGGAGGATTGCTGAAATCAAGGCTTGCTTGAGTTACATAGTGAGCTCAGGGGGCCAACCTGAACCACAAAATGAGACCCTGTCTCAAAAAAAAAAAAGAATTATGAGTAGTCACCTTGAGACCACATCTCTTATCTAGTACATTCTATGTAGAACATTCTATCTTGATTTAAGAAAAAAATGAAAAATTTATTTTTTTTTTTAGATTATAATGCTGTTAATTTTTGGTTGTATTATCTTCATTTTACATTTTCTATATAAAACATTGTAACTGTTGTCCACTAAGATTCTTTAGGAGTATGACTTTTAGCAGACAAGGTGAGCAGGATATTATAATGGGAGGTCAGCCCCTGCAAAACAGACAGGCAATGACTGACTCGGTATCCAGAGAAAACGGCTTGGTTAATATTAGGACACCCTGATTGCACCTTCATACTGATGTAACAGACTTTTGGAATGTTCAGCATGTAAGGCCTGGAGACCAAAGCTCTCCCTGGGAGTGACTACTGCCACTACTTCAGCTACTATCAAGCTGGTAGTTACTTGAATCCTGTGAGAAACCAAAGGCTCTTGTGTCTGTAACTGCTGCAAACAGAAATAATTATTTCTTGGGAATAAAACTGCTTCTCCACCCAGGAAGAGTCCCCAGTGCCACAAAACCAGGGCTGAGACAGTGATCGAGAAGACTCCAGGTCCCCAGTACCCAGGGCAACAAGTCCCTTCTTTTTTGGCTCACATACAGGCTGCTCCAGTGAACTGCGCTGCCATAAACATGAGTGTGGGGGCGCCACTCTAATGAGACATCTTTACCTCTTTCAGGAAGATACCTGGAAGGGGAATAGCTGGGTAGAAAGCAATTTCTAGTTTTAGTCTGTCTGAGGAATCTCCACTCTGACTTGCACAGAGGTTGCCTTCTCTCTGTCAATGGGCTGATCTGGCCCTGTTTATCAGTGTCCACCCCCTCAATGGCCTGAGCTGGATCCCTTTTCTTATTTTCTCTTTCTCTCCTATGTCAAGGGTCATCTTGGTCTTTGTCTTATCCTCAAGCTGAAGTCCTACACCATTTTCTCTTACTTTCCAATTAAAGCTTATTCCTACAAGTTCAGACTTTAGTTCCAGTTTCCATTATCACTAAAGGACCTGTCTAAACAGGATATGCCATTGTATTTATTTTGATAATGTTAATTCCTAAGCACATGATCTAATCTTTGGATGTACATTGATTGTGTTGGTTCAAAATGAAATACATCACTATTTTATACAACAAATATTTATTAGCCCAATTCTAAAATGTTTTTATTAACTTAAAAAATAATTTTTTTTCATTTTGTATTCTTACTGGCTTAGCCATGCTGACTTAACCATATGTGGCTTATTAAATACATTAATTGATACAGGTAAGATATAAGCATATTAAAATTAAAATTCTGCAAGAGAACCATACAGCAATTATCTGCACAAACAAATTTTATGAACTAATTATTTTGAATAATTATTTAAAATGGAGATGATTTGTCAAGTATGACCTTTGATAAGTATGGTTTGATATAATAAAATGCATTTAACTAATTTAACTGTTAAAAGCTTTATTATTTTATTATTCTCAGTCTTTGAGTCTAGAAATGGAAAGTGAAGCAGGAATTTCAGTTTGCACAAAAAGAAATAAGAGCAGGTACAAACACAAAGTTATGATCTCATAAATTCTTTTTTTTTTTTTTTGAGACAGGGTCTCGCTTTGTGGTTCAGGCTGGCCCTAAGCTCACTATGTAGCCCAGGCAAACCTCGAACTCATCAATCCTCCTGTCTCTGCCTCCCCAGTGCTGGGATTACAGGCGTGAGCCACCTTGCACGGCACTGTGGTATGTGGTATTGATTGCTGGTGGGCGTGAGTCACCACGCCCAGCATTGTATGTGGTTACTGGGGATCAAACTCAGAGACCTTGCGCTTGCAAGGCAGGCACCAGAACCACTGAGCTAAATCTCTGGCCCTGATCTCATAAATTCTATAATCTACGCCCAAACCTGCACTATCAGTGAAAATTAACTTGATGTCAAAAGCATCGGTTGTGCTACAATTAAATTCCATCATTACTCTTTTTTAAGAAAGGGGAAATATTTAAGTCCTTTTAGCAAATTGTGTCATATGCTGGTACAGATTCTCAATATTGTGTGTGATCACAATGTGTATATATAATATACCAATAAAGATTCAAATTTAAAAAATCTGCATTCCATGGATTTGTATTATACTATTTCAGACATTTAATAAAATTTGTAGACTTGATGCCAAAAGCAACACAATGCATCTTCTTCATTGTGTTTTAATATCTTATCTTGCAGCAGGAACTTGCAGCCATGAAAGACACTTTCAGAATAAGGAAAAGTAGCAGATATCAGTTTTTTTTATCTCCATGTCATATGGATTGCTGAATATTTAGCATTATTATCTTTTTTATTTTTTGAGATAGGGTCTTGCTTTTTAGTTCAGGCTGGCCCTAACATATAGCCCAAGCAAACCTCGAACTCATCAATCCTCCTGCCTCTGCCTCCTGAGTGCTGAGATTACAGATGTGAGCCACCACACTGGGCCTTGTGGTATGTGGTACTGATTGCTGGTGGACATGAGCCACCATGCCCAGTATTGTGATTATCGGGGAGTAAACCCAGGACCTTGCAGTTGCTAGCAGGCGCTGGAACCACTGAGCTAAATCCCTAGCCCTGGAGGTATTATTTTATTTGCTGTCCAAAATATTCACAAGCTATAAGGCATATGAGTCCTATTTACAAATATACTGTCAAAGAAATTTTAGGTTGGTATGATGTATGTCCTGTATGATGTAATTTCCTCCAGTTCTGCATGTTTATCTAGTCTTTTCCCACATCGTCCCTCAGCAGACCCCCTAAATAATGAGTGTGGATGCTCTTACAGTTTTCAGTCTCACACAAGTAGTGACTGTAGTCTGAGCTTCAGTGGCTTCTCTGCTCAAGGTTCCAGGTGCATCCTCCTGTCAACCCACAGAGCACACTTTGACTTGTAAAACACTAGCACCTTCACTTCTCCTCGTGTAGCACTGTGATTCTAAGCAAAAGCCTTAGGAAACATAAACCATTTAATTGATTTGCAAAAACATCACACAGCAGCCTTATCGGATTGGCCATGACAAACTGTTTTTGAACTTTGCTAATTTTCTGTGTGGTAAAGGACACCAATGTCGAAATATATATGTATTCTTCCTTCTTGCATTACACAGGTGATGAATATTTGCTACTAACAACCAAAGCATAATGAGCAAACTCAATCATTAATGATAAACATTTCCCTGAAAATAACAATCGCAAGAAAAACAGGGCTTAGAAAAACATTTTAATTACATCTTTTCCTAGATTAAAATGAACATACACCTAATGACTATTCATTTTCTTGTGAACAACATACAGCATCATAAGACAATCAGAGACACTGGTTAGTTCCCATCTGTGTCTAGAGTTACGGCTCCCGCTCTGCTTCCTCCCCTGAGAAGTGACACAGGTGCCCTGCTAAACCAGTAGCGCCAATTGCCTTCCTTTACACCTTTGCCCCTGTGCCCTGAATGGACACACACTGATAACATCTCCTTCGGTTCTCCACAGGTTTCTCAAGAATAAGGCTGAGAAAACAGCAGCTGTGTAAACTTTGTCTGTCTCAAGAATACAGCTCTAAAGAGATCTTCATACTGTAGCTATCTCCCCTAAGCCTTGGGAGGATTTTCCCGGGTTTATTCCAGTACTGCCTCTGGGAGATGAAGGTCATGGAAAAAAAATCCCCTTTTCGAATTTACTTGAGTTGTGCAGAAGAAAAGAGAGAATGCTCAAGTACAAATACCAGATGATGAGTCTTTCCCTCTGCTGAAGTATTTGCATGGTCTTTGTGCTTCGTTTACGTAACATTTTGGATGCAAATATAGTATAGGGCCTGCCTCTTCATTTTCTGCCAAAAACGATTGTTATTAAGCATTTTATTAAGTATAGGAATCTCCACCGAACGGAAGCATCATGCTCATGTCATTTGCACTAGGCTGACACAAATGACACTAGGAAGAAAGTGAGCTTGGTGTGGGGTGATGATGAACCATCGCTGAGCAGGTTTCGCCTTGTCTTAGTGCACAGCGAACCCCTCTCATGTTGAAGAGTTCACATTTTTGCTATTTTGAGTCTCTTTTGAGAAACTAATCCTTTTAACTTAATTTTCTTCTCTCTTCTGTTTTCTCTTCCTTCTTCTTTTCTTATCTTTCTCCCTTTCTCTTTTCCTTCCTTTCCCCTATCTTATTAATTGAAAAGGTTCAAAGTTTTGCCAATTTGAAGTTCTTTGCATACCGATGTCTCTTTATGTTTGATGCCATCTGCACCAGAAACAAGGTACATATTTCATGACAGTCACTGTGTTCTGGGGAGAAGAAGATTTTTGTTTTGCTTTTAATGCTGTCATGGAGAAGCCATCTTACTGTGCTTCTTGTATCAGAAAATATGGCTTCTGTTCCATGGAGAAAGGATCCCGTCACCCTCTGCTGGACCGTCACATGCTGTGGTAGATTTATGAAGCTACTATAAAAGTGCTGCTTGTGTCTCTCACTGCCTTAAAATCATGCCTTGCTCAAGAAAAGGAGGGGCCAGTGCTAGTCAAAACCAAATTTGTGGGATTCAAATTCCAGCACCACTATATACAGTGTGAGTCTGGACACAATTTAGCTCTTTCCTGTGTCTCAAATTGCTTCTCCTTAAAAGTGGCAAATGTAAAGGATTGACCTCCTCAGGGTCCAGTAAGGAAACATACATTAGAGCCGGCACAGTGTTCACTGACCACAAGCCAAACTGTGGCAGGTTTTCTATGTTTGTTATCTGTCGTCTTTATGGGAGAGACATAAAACTCTATCCCACAGCTTGTGGTCCGCCTTTCGTGCAGTCACGTTTCATCTCTAGGGGCCTCTTTACTTCCACTCAGGGCACTAGCAGCATCAGTGACTCTCTATTCAGCGCCTCCCCCAGTCTGAGTTCAGCCACTGGCCCATGTAGCCTGGTAGTGTAATCAAGAGTCTCCAGAGAGCTTTAGTATAATCATACCTCTTGTATTCTTTTTTTTGCATATACTTTTACTTCAGTTTTTGTTTGACCCTCCCCACTCCGAGCATCATTTTTCCCCAGACTGGTTATTCTGTTCTGTGATCCCAGCACCAAGCATGCAGTTCCTACTGAAAGCCTATAAATCTTAATTAAATGAGCAAATGCATGCATAACAGGGGAAACCTATAGGCCTCACAGGCGGTATGTCATTCCAGATACATTTAAGTGCAAGTTTCCTTCTTTGTTTTCTTTCTTTCTTCCTTTGTTTTCTTTCATCCTTTGATAATGATGATGTCATCAGCATCAAATCACTCATAGACACCATGTCCAGCACAGAGAACCAGTGCTGCAGACAGCATCATGCAGAGCCCATCTCTTACTCTGCCCAGCTTTTCTGGAAGAGACGAAAAAGGAGTGTCCACGGTTGTCCAGATGATCACAGAACAAGGACCACTGAGAATGAAATTCTGAAATCAGGCCCTCCTCTTTTTTGAGCATGTGCAGGAGGCAGCTGCTAGGATAATTTATCATCTTAAACTACCTATGCTTTGATTTTCCATATTTTGTCTCCTCGATTTTTCCAGCCATGATTTTAAAGGTTGCTTACACTGTGAAAGAAGGCAGGAACTTAATCTCTCCAGGAAAACAAATAACTAATCCATCCCACTAAGGAAAGACCTTGAAATATTTATGAAGAAACGCAGCCCCACTATGAGGGAGTGAGTTGTCTTTTTTTCAGCTTTTAATGCCGAAACTAAATAGATGCTGGAAATAAAAAACATGAAATAAAAGCAAGTGTTGGTTCACTTATATGTCAAAATGAGCTTCTGTTCCATTAAAATAAGATTCGGAAAACATGTTTTATTGCCTCACCCTTCTGAGATTCCTGTTTCCTATTTTATTTCTAGAATGGCTGCAGTAACCCTACTAATGAACATTGACCCTGAATCATGGGACTTTTAAAATGTATTATCCTTGTCAGTCATGATAAAATAGCAAATGTGTATTTGAATTGTAGTGTTTTTAGAAAGGACTAGGTACATGCCGAAATGCCAGAATATTTGGCTTTCATTCATAAAATAAACATTGCAATGCACAAATGAAGGAGGCAAATAGTTGCCACATGGATGGGTGAGATTTTGAGGATAAGAGATATGGCCAACTGTGATGACTCATATTTTTATATTGAAAAATATATGTCTTCCCAGGATTCCAATTCCTGACTTCTTAGTTTATAAGGAAATGTGATACTTACTAGCCACTTCCGATGATGAGATCTTGCTGGTTTATTTGGCTGTCTAAGACTCTTCTCCAGGAGTCTCCTGAGGAAGGGTTCATGGCAACAAGATTCTCGTGAGTTTTTGAAAGGTGGCCATTTGTGACCTTAAGTACATACTTAAGATATCTCACTATATTTTCTAGTTTTAATTTTCTTAAATATATAGTTTCAAATCCCAATCTCCCCCTCCCCTCTGTCTCTCTGTCTCTCACTGATGTCCTTTCATTCATTTCAAGAAAGGCTACTACTTTTTCTTTTTCTCTATTGCTTTCAGTGGCTGGTACCGTTCCTATGACAATCTCTTTTGTTCATCATTTTGGTTTAGATCTAGAATAACCCACTCTCATATGACAGAATAACAAACTCTTATATGTTGGGAGGTAAGCATTTTAGAAAGTGGTGGATCGTGGGGGCACTGTACTCACTAGACACCTGATCCATGGATGAGCTCATAGCTAAATCTGCTACTAAAGATGGGGCCTAGCTGGAGAGACATAGTACTGGGGCCTTAAGTGGTATGCTTTTGAAGGGGATGTTGGCCTCCCAGCCTCCTTTCTTCCCTTTCTGTTCCCTGGCTTCTATGCAGTGAACTTATCACGGTTATGCCATGATGTTCCTGCCTTGGAGCCAGCCAGTCATAGACTGAGCCCCTGAGCTGTGGGTCATATTAAGCTTCTTCGTCTTTAAGTCATTGTGCCCCATGTGCCCAGCAATGGGGAAGCCACCTAGGACCTTTGCTGTTGGTTTTTGTTATAGTCTCATTTGACCCTTATTGTTTCATTTATTTTTAATTAAATCTTGTTTCACTTTTCATTTTCTACTGTTTTTCTTTATTTTTTATTTGCTCCCTCAAGTTTAGTCTTAATTTCTGATACAGTGGTACCCCAGTTCAAGAACTCAGTTATTTCCACGATTCTAGTTGTATACTATGTTCCAAAACCAAAACCAAGAAAAGAATTAAGTTAGTGACCCAAGATGTCATTGTATTTGTATTTATTTTTCATTCCTGAACTTAGGGATTTTTATTTGTGAGTGTTCCCAATTCTTACTTATGCTTTACTGTTGTATATTATACCTGCTTAATGTGATTTTAGTGCATTTTGAAATAGTAGGTTAGAGTTTGGGTTCCTCTTGTGGATATAATTTGGTAGCCCCAGAGATGTAGCTCTTCCCCACAGAGCAATGAGCTGGGTCCTCATTCTTACAATTTTTCTTGAAATATTTTGGATTCAGATTTAAAGGACCCATCTTTGTTGTTCCAAATATAGATCATTTTTCTATTACTATCATTTTTCTCTTATAAGAGTGAAAAATACATTTCTATTTATGATGCTATGCCTATTTTTTCTTTAAGTGAGTTAATTTTTCTGATTGTTTAAATGAACCATATTTCAGAAAAAATTTTCAACCTGAACAGCTCTTTCTCTTCATTGTTTGCCCTTCGGGGTTTCCCAGCTGTTTTCTTTCCCCATCTTCTGGTAGACCTTTTCATGATTTCCCTTGTCTTATCCTTGCCTATTCAG
>PVIC010047492.1:0-13853 GCA_004025085.1 Thryonomys swinderianus | reverse complement strand
CAGGCTGGCCCTGAGCTCACTATGGTGCCCAGGCAAGCCGCCGCGAACTCAGCAATCCTCCTGTCTCTGCCTCCCGAGTGCTGGGATTACAGGCGTGAGCCACCACGCCCAGCATTATATGTGGTAACCGGGGATCGAACTCAGGTCCTTATGCTTGCGAGGCAGGCGCCGGAACCACTGAGCTAACCCTCCGGCCCCCCTCAGGCTTATTTTATCCAATGTCACTGACGGATGAACTGTGGGGAATTAAAGAGAGGAAACTGGACAGCACCTAACATTTTGGTGACTTGGTGGTGCCTTGGGAGGTGGAGAGACACCTAAGAGAGGAGTAGGTCAAGGCAGGTGTGTGTGATTAATGCGGGGACGTCAGAGTGGCCGTAAGATCCCTGACCTCAAAGGAGCAACAGTCTTTTTGCTTGAAGATGATGTAAATCTGCGGACCTAGTGAGATCCTCTGGGGAAATTAGGATGATGAAAGGCTGTCCCGTGGTCCCAGGGCTTTCTGTTCCCTGCCTGGCCTCACATACATGCAAATGGCTTTCCCAGTGACCAGGGTTTTGAGACCAGTGGATGAAGTGTGTGACTCATTCTCCCCCCCCACCCCCCACCATCAGTCCTACCCTGTGGGGAGACGATGCACTTGGCTTCCTGCTCCCCTGTCTGCCTAATACAGCCCCATAAACGTCACTGTGAATTAAAAAAGAAGTCACCCAAGCTGCTTAGTTCCTATACAGACATACAGAGTCTCTTAATTTTCACTCCGGTGTGTTGTGTCACTGAACAGATAATTTTCCATCTTCCTTGTTCTCTGACCTGCACATTTCTCAATACAAAGTAAATCTAAGTGTAGCTGCTGCCTCGAGGAAAAGACATAGCTGGAAATGAGGCTACACACCGAGAGCCAGCTGGCAGGTCCCCGAGTCTTCGCAAGTATCCAGCCTCCTTGTGGATCTCATTACAGCTGTCTCCAGCCACCTGAACCGAAGGCCACTCTCACGAACTATAGCTGTCAGGGGTCCTCATTTCAGACAGCAGAACACTGTTTAAGTCACTGTATTGTTTTTCGGTATTGATCTATGAGCGTGTCAGCACTACTGTTGGTCTCTCTCCTTTTTAATGTTGCTATTTTCAGCTGCGCAAGATATTGAATGGGATCTTCTGGCTTCGTCAGGAAAATGATTTATTGCTCTAAGCAAGTAGCATCATAGCAGGCTTGAGACTGAAAATCTGTTCCCGATCCTAACTCTGGTAGGCAAGTGGAGACAAATTATTTAACTTCTACAAGCCTCATTTCATTGCCCACAACGTGAGAATAAGATGAACCCCATAGGATTCCCAGAACTAAAGAGAACTAGCACAGGGCCTGGTGCATAGTCCTGCTCTCATTCCGGGCCTCTAACTCATATTTGTGTTACCTCTGCCTTGTGCCTGTTCTCTTTCCTACCCCTCCCCTCACAAGGATGGCTCGAAGGCTTTCCCAGGGAAACTGGGGCAACATCACCTCCCCCGAAGCAGTTTTGCTGGGTGAATGACTTGGGAGAGGCCAGGTCACAGGTTCACCTGCCTGGCACTCCCTTGTTCCGCTCCCCATGAACCCGCCCAGCCCTTATCAGGTTAGTTGGCTCAGGCTCTGGAACTATGGAGCCTGGGACAGAGAGGAAGGGAGGGGAGACTGTCTGGCGGCGCCTTCTGTTTCCTGCTGGGGTTGCTGTTGTGCCTGGCACTCTGGCAGCAAGGTGGGGTGGAGGCTGGCTTCAGGGGCCGTCAGAGGGGAAGTTAAATGGCAGAGTTGAATTCCTAGTAAACAGAACAAGCGCGTGCCCAAGGACACCAGCTGAACAGAGGCACTGAAAGAATAGGAAAAGACATTTTAAGAATGTGACGTTGTATATTCCATATTCCAGTGAAGTATTTTAATGGGGATTATCAGGAGATATGGACTCTCAAGCTTATTTTATGTGTAACACATATTGACTTTTTATAAAAGATAAACAAACAGGAAGCTCCCCTTACTAGTGTCTGTGCTGGGTTCTCTAAAGTGCTATAGAATGAGGGGGAAGCTTTGTTCCTGAAGGAGGCTGGCCAGTCTCCCTCTATTTCTTGTGCCTCAGTTTCTCCCTGCAAAGGTGAGAGAGATGCCACCTCTGTATCTAGGAAAGCAGGTGCAGGTGGTGAAATCCCAAGAGAACCAGGAAGAGGACCAGCCTTAGAGGACTGGTCCCATTTGGGGGGCTTGTCCTAGGCTGATTAGGGCCTCTACGCTCCAACGGGTCCTCCCTACCCCACGTCACAGAGACAGCGTCCGGGGGCTCCTCCCGGTTCCCAATTCAAGCCCGTGGTTCTCTCTTCTCTGTTCTCCACTCAGCCAGTCTCCTGGGATGCCCCAGGCTTGAGCTAAAAGGAGCACAGACTGGAGAGCTGTGGCCCTGAGGTGACTCACTGTCCTCTGGCCTAAGAGCTGTGACAACATGTCTTACCCACTTGGGTAGGGATGGAATCATTTTCCTGGCGAGTCACCTCTGAAAGTCCCAGGGAGGGCCTTCCATTCTGGGCAGAATGAAAACAGTTCCCCTAGGGGCACCCAGAGAGGTGGGGCTGAACTCTGGGGGTTCTAGCTCTGTATTTGCCCTGACTTGTCAGGGGAGGTTGTATGGGGCCCAGCCTATGTAGTGCCTGAGGGAACAGGAAGCCGCAGCCATTTCTGAACAGGGCCAGACTAGCACTGAGGTGTCAGCAGTGAATGAGGCCAGTTTCAAGAACTATTGAGCCACTGAAATGATAGGGCAAGAGCACTGGAGTGTGAATTTTGAGTTTTATTCCTATCACTGCTGCTAAAGGTGTCTTCAGATAAGTCCTGTCGTCTCTGCACCTCAGGCTCTTCTATAAAATGAGGGGGTGGGATTAGAGCATCGAGTTACACTCCAGCTCTCTTCTGGCCTCCTTGCTTCTACTGACTGACAAGATGTGTGAACTTTGAGGAAGCTATTTAACCTTTACTCCCTGAAGTAAAAGAAGAGGGTGAGAATATTACTTTACTTCCTCACAGGAGCATCGTGAAAACTTAATAAGAAAATGTTTTGGGAGAGCATGATGACAGTTGTCTTATTAGACATGTTATTTTTGCCAGGCATGCACCCCTGTAGTAATGCCAGCACTTTGGAAGGCTGAGGCTGAAGAGACACAAATTTAAACACAGCTTGGTTATCTTTTTTTTTTTTTTTTTTTTTAGACAGGGTCTCACTTTGTAGTTCAGGCTGGCCCTCAGCTCACTATGTAGCCCAGGCAAGCCACCGCGATCTCGGCAATCCTCCTGTCTCTGCCTCCCGAGTGCTGGGATTACAGGCGTGAGCCACCATGCCTGGCACTGTGGTATGTGGTATTGATTGCTGGTGGGCGTGAGTCACCACGCCCAGCATTGTATGTGGTTACCGGATCGAATTTAGGACCTTGCGCTTGCAAAGCAGGCGCTGGAACCACTGAGCTAAATCTCCGGCCCCAGCTTGGGTATCTTAACAAAGCAGCAAGACTCTCTCAAAATAATTTTTTTTTAAAGGACTGGTGATATACTTTGATGGTAAGGCTATGGGCTCAATTTCCTGGTACCAGAAAAAAAAAAAAAGTTATTTTCATCTCTATTGGTAAAAGACCTGTATTTTTTTATTTTTTACTTTGCATTACCAGGGATTGAGCTCAATCCCTGTGGTTCCAAGGGCGGTACCATTTGAGCTAATTGCTGGAAGGGACTGGGTGGCCTCCAAGTCACGGTGATCCTCCTGCCTCCACCTCCCTCCCAAGTGCTGGGATTAGAAGCAAGCACCACTCTGCCCCGCTTGGAAGCGACTTTTGGTAGCTGAGAGTAGGGCTCACCCTGTTAGACATCCTCCTTATCAAAGAATTTCAGCAGCAGAAGTAAAACCCAGAATTAAAAAACTGCAAAATGGCAAACGCATGCAGAAACCATGTTGCTTTACCTATGACACAGCCCATCTATTTTTGTGATGATTTATAGTGACTGTAGATGTGTCTTATCCTCCACATACATCTTTAGCATTATGAGCCAAATAAACATGCACGGGATGGTAGCTAGTGTTTTGCCTTGACATGTTCTATACCTAAAAATGTTTTCTGGTAAGTGGGGGCACAATAGGCTCTTGACAACTGTAAAGCTTTTAAAGCTATTATGCTTCCTGTGAACCTCATAATCACTTTGTAAGAACATAGCCAAGGCAGGTGCTTTTATTTCCACTTTAAACACGAGCACATTAAGTCTTGAGGGAGCATACTTTCTTGTCAAAGCGTCCTAATGAATGGTAGAGCCAGTACTTGAGCCCAAATCCTCTGAGCCAACCCAGGATATTTGGTTTTAGGTTACAGTAAGTGACCCCCTGAGGCCTCAGCACTGAAAAGGCTGGTCTCCCCACCAAAGCGCTGCCTCTTAACTAGCGAAGAGGTGAAGCAGAGTGTTTCTGTCTGGATTTCTGCTGCCTTCTCTGCAGAGCAAAGGCAGGAAGCTGCTGGGACATAGGACTCCACGGCTTCAAACAGAGGCTGGATCCTGCTTCCTGTCACACCCCAAGCTAGTGGTCTGACAACCAGAGACTGAAGCTGTTGCCTCCACAGGTCAGCATGTGCCTTGCCTTTGAGGTGCCTGGCTTTGCTCTCCTGCCTCCCGGGGACCTGGGAGCCTCAGCACAGTGGGGCCAGGGCTTCCCCTTTCCTTCTTGATGATTCCTTTTCTTCTCCCCTTCTTCTCCTTGTCCCTAGTCCTGTATCCACAAAGTTCTGTCTGGGTGCGCCCTAGATAATTTTTGCTGTATCCTGTTCCTTCTTTCCTTTTCTGTCCCCAGAGAAGACTGGAAACTTTAGCTGGGTAGTTTCCACCCAGATCCCACTTTGTACTCTCCCCAACCCCACCTCAGGTACCAAGGATCAAACTCGGGACCTTGTGCTTGTGAAGGTGCAGTGCTACTGAGCTAAGTCCCTGACCCGCTTATACTCTCTGTAATGTGAAATAACCATACTGTGTGTCCTCACTAAGCTCTGAGGGCAAGTTTGAATAGGGCACCAAGTAATGACCTAACCAAGGCTGAGCTTAGAGAAAAATTGCCCAACAGAATCTCACTATTCTGGTTTTGTTTTTTCTTTTTCTTTTCTTTTTTTTTTTTTTTTGAGACAGGGTCTCGTTTTGTAGTTCAGCCTAGCCCTGAGCTCACTATGTAGCCCAGGCAAGCTTCGAACTCAGCAATCCTCCTGTCTCTGCCTCCTGAGTGCTAGGATGACAGGCGTGAGCCACCACGCCTGGCACTGTGGTATGTGGTATTGATTGCTGGTGGGCGTGAGTCTCCACGCCCAGCATTGTATGTGGTTACCAGGGATGGAACTCAGGACCTTGCGCTTGGGAGGCAGGCACCTGAACCACTGAGCTAAATCTCCGGCCCACTACCTATTCTGTTCTTGCTCCCCTTCGTTTTCTTTTCCTCCTTCTCCTTTCTTTTCTTTTGCAGTGGAGATCAAACCCAGGCTTTCCACATGCTCAGCAGGTACTGAGGTACATCTCCAGTACCTTTTTTATTTTGAGAGACTCTCACTAAGTTGCCTCAGGTGGCCAAGAACATACCATTTTCCTACCTCAGCTTCCTACGTAGCTGGGGTCAGAAATGTCTACCACCACACCCAGGTCTCTTTCTTAATTTTCAAACTGACTTGACAGAGGATTATCCAACAACTTGTGGTCCTCTGGGACCCGATGGCACCTCTTCTGCCCTTCTACTTACCGTGTATCCATGAGTCACTGTGCCAAACCCTTGGGAATGGCTTCTGCACCCGGGCTTCGAGGTTTCTGACTCATAAAAAAGTGGCAAACAAATGGCTCTGGGGTATGGGAAACAGACACCACAGCTAGGGGTGGAGAGTCTATGGTAGCAGTAGCTTCAACATCTCCCTGGAGAAAAAAATTCATTTCGCTCCTTGTTGTACTGGCATCCTGGGAGTAGCTGCACTGGGACAGACCACTGAGAGTGAGGGAGTGTGAGGGAGGTCCTGGAGATACTCCCCAGTTGTTCTAAAGAAGGTCCGAGCAAAGATGGATCCCTTGGGACAGCCCATCTTGGAGCCAGAGGGCAGGACCCAGCTGGGAATGGGAGGAGGGCCAGAGCGATGATGTCATCCATTAACCCTCAATCTGACAACACTGCGGAGAGACTCTTACTACTTACAAGTGTTGTGAGCAACTCTAGTTTTCCTACGTGGACAACAATAAACTTGTTCATAACAGAGCTTTAGAAGCAGTAAGTCTCCTCCCAGACACAGCCCTCTCTGGAGAACCCTTAAGTTTGTTATTTTTGTGTGTACACAGGGGACATACACAATAATAGAGCTATGCACACAGGATGCAGGGAGACTTGGGAGCACAGACACATCTTGACAGACAGACAGACGGGCAAATGAGGGACACACACACACACACACACACACACACACACACCAAAGTCTGTATCAGAGCCACAGAAAATCTTAGAAATCACTTAATACATTTAGCTTCCTTAGCCAGGCATGGTGGCACGTGGCTGTATTTCCAGCTACTTGGATACTGAGGCAGGAGCACTGCAAGCTCAAGACCAACCTGGACAAATTAATGAGGTCGTCTCAAAGTACACATTTATAAAAGGCGGGGAACGGAGCTCAGTGGTGGAGCACTAGCCTCACAAACGTGAGGCCCTCGGTTCCATCCCTAAAACCATGAAAACAACTCCCCTTATGTTACAGGGAAGGAAGAGCCTCCCGGAGAAGCGAGGAACTCGCCTATAATCACACAGCTGTTATTATTTCTTTCCTTCTTTGTCCTTTGGGATAAATCTGCTCCTTTTCTTGTTTCTTTAAAATGAAAATTTAGATCACTTATCTACAACCTTTCTTATTTTCCACTATTTTTAAGCTGTCATGTCACTTGAATCACCGCTTTAGCTGTGTCCCAAAATGTCAATATGTTGTTTTCATTATTTGTCATTTTCAAAATATTTTCTAATTTCTCCTGTGATTTCACTGACCCATGGATAATTTAGAAATGTGTTGTTTAATTTCCAAACACTTGGAACTTTGCTAGATATCCTATCGTTACTGATTTCTAATTTACATTTATTTGGTTTTTTTTTTTTTTGGAATCAGTATCTCTATAGTTCAGACTGATTTTGTACTTATTATATAGCCCAGGTTGGCCTCAAACTCTCTGTGATCCTCCTGCCTCAGCCTCCCAAATTCTGGGATTATAGTTGTGCATCACCGCATCAGATTTCTAATTTCGTGTGCTTTAGTCAGAGAACATAATCTGCAAGATTTCAATTTTTGAAATGCATTCACACTTATTTTATAGATCAACATATGGGTTATCTTGGTAAGTAATTCACTTGAAAGAGTAGGTACGCTGTAGTTCTTTTTTTTTTTTTGAGACAGGGTCTCGCTTTGTAGTTCAGGCTGGCTCTGAGCTCACTATGTAGTCCAGGCAAGCCTAGAACTCAGCAATCCTCCTGTCTCTGCCTCCTGAGTGCTGGGATGACAGGCGTGAGCCACCACGCCCGGCTGTAGTTCTTAATTGTAGTTTTCTGTCAGTATCAATTAGGTCAAGATGATTAGCAGTGTTGATCAAGTCTTCCACATCTCTGATTTTTTTGGTTTTGAACTAACTTTTCTACTCATTGGAAGAGGAATATTAAAATTTCTAATTATGGAGTAACAAAAGACCACACTTTATATGACTGCAGTTATATGGAAATTCCAAAATATAAAAAATATAGAAGCAGAAATTTATCTGCAGATCTTGTCAAGGATTGGTTTAAATGGGGAGGGTTGCTCAGTGGTTCTAGTGTCGGCCTTGCAAGCACAAAGTCCACAGTTCAATCCCCAGTAACCACATACCACAATGTTAGGCATGATGGCTCACCCCTGTAATCCCAGTACTCCAGAGGAAAAGGCAAGTGAATTTCTGTGAGTTCAAGACTAACCTGGGCTACACAGTGAGCTCAGGGCCAGCCTGAACTAAAATCGAGATCCTGCCTCAAAAATTAATTAATTAATTAATTTGTGTATATGTGTCTGTGGATGTATCACTTCCTTAAACTATCTTGGTATATCCTTAACCTATTTTAGTCCACTTAGAGTTAATACTGTACCAATATTAGAGTACTTTACACTTCCCACTTGATATATCTCATTTCCTACTTCACACCCAACATTCCCAATGTGCTAATCTACAACAGTAGAATTCTGTTTTCCTGCCCCCACACCTTGGGCTACTGTCATTTTGCTTGTGTTATAACCCCAACCTGCAATGTTATTGTTTTGTCTTAAACAGCTGTCCTTTAAGAAAATTATGATGAGGGAAGAAGTATTTCATGTCCACCATTCCTGAGCTTTGTAGAAGCTCAGGTCTTACTTTAGACCATGCTCCTTACCCTTGGAATGTGTTCAAGCATTTTGGTTTTTTTTTCCTCTGGGCCAGACCTTCTAATATTCCAGAACTGCTCAACTTCAGTAGTCTTTCCTCTGTTCTGTCACATAGCAGCTGTCTCAGCCCACACTGACCATCGTGGTCCTCAGGCAAGACTCTGCAGTGAATCCCACATAGCCTTAGGGGAATCCAGCTAAGGACTATGGTCACTGTGGGGCTCACTCTGTGTCTCTCTTTTTTTTTTTTTTTTTTTGCTTTTTGAGACAGGGTCTCGCTTTGTAGTTCAGGCTGGCCCTGAGCTCACTATGGTGCCCAGGCAAGCCGCCGCGAACTCAGCAATCCTCTTGTCTCTGCCTCCCGAGAGCTGGGATGACAGGCGTGAGCCACCACGTCCGGCATTGTGGTATTCGGTGTTGATTGTTGGTGGGCGTGGCTCCATGCCCAGCATTATATGTGGTTACCAGGGATCAAACTCAGGACCTTGCGCTTGTGAGGCAGGCGCCAGAACCACTGAGCTAACCCTCTGGCCCCTCTGTGTCTCTCTTATGTGATGACTTTATTTTCCTCAGTGACCACAATGGTATCTCCCATTCCTGCCCTCTTCTTACAAATGTTTGTTCCACCATATGTGGGATCGAGGTGTTGCCCCTCCCACCCGTGAACCTGGGTGGGGCTTGAGACTGCCTTAGTGTGCCTGGAGGGCAGCAGAGGTGATGCTAAGCAACTTCCACAGCTTGGTCATGAAAATGATTCATTTGTTCCCAGGTACCCTGGGAAATTGAGGGAGGAAGATTGAATGTTTGAGGCCAGCCTGGACCGTGTAGCAGGAGCCTATCTCAAAATAAAAATAAAAAAGCTCAGTGGTACAGTGCCATTGAAGTCCAGTCCCCAGAACCCCCCCAAAATACGTTTTTTAAAGTTCTGACTTGGAGACTACCTGTCCCACAATAATACCACAAGACAAAACATGGCAGGCAACTGTTTCAGCCCTGGACAATGAATTCCTTAGAGGTGGTGTTCCCTTGAGGTGGTGTTGCAATACCTATGACCACATCGCAAATTACCCCAAAACTCAGTGAAATAAAACAACCCTTTACTAAGTTCACAGATACTGTGGGTCAGAATCTCAAACAGGGTGCATCTGAGGCTGGGATTCTCTAGAGACTGTTTACTCACATTTCTGGCCTCAAACATTCAATCTTCCTCCCTCAATTTCCCAGGGTACCTGGGATTACAGAGGTGCACTGTCATTCCTGACTGCCTAGCCAAGACTCTAACCTAAACAGCAGTATCTAAATAATGATAAAGATAATTTTAACATCAACAATATTGAGAGAAACTGATTTGTATGTACTAGGTACTATACTCAACATTTTACACACATTAACTCCATGAAACCACATATTTCTTGTGAAATAAGCATTCTTAAGTCCCACTGATTAAATGAATCACAGGTCTACATATAGGTCTGGAAGTTCATACAATTAATCATGTAGAAAGATATGTACAAAACTGCACATGCATGCATGCACATACGCACACATATATGTATGTGTACATGTATATTATAATGTACATCTGTACATTATACTTTTCAGAGTTTTTGTGCCTGTAAAATATTTCTTATGCTCAGAGTTAAAAACCCCCTTCCCCCAATTTATGTTAAATATTGAAAGGGCCTCAATCTGCTAGATATTAAGTTTCCCAAGCATACCCCAAGATGAAATTCTCTCCATCTGGGGCCACCACAGGCATGGGTGGCAGAAATATTGTCTCTGTTCCCCTGCCAACGATTGCCTGGGACCGAACTCGGTGGGAGGTGGGGTGGGAACCTTTACAAGACTTGGCTTGGTAGAAGCCATCTCCTGGGGCCTTGGGACTCCATAACTGTTGTTGTAAGAGTCTAACTTCACCGAAACAACAAGATTTCTTGAATATGCAAAAGTGAAAAGCACAAAGAGACCGGGAAGGGGAGGAGCTGAAGGAGTTGAAGAGAGTAGTCCCTCTCCACATGCTGGGTGTGATGGCAAACGCCTGTAATCTCAACTGCTAGGGAGGTTGAAGCAGGAGGATTAAAATCTGAGGCTACTGTGGCAATTTGGTGAGACTTATCTCAAAATAAATTTTAAACGGGGGGGGGCTGGAAGATAACTCAGAGGTAGAGCACTTGCCTGTCATACTCAAGGTTCTAGGTTCAATCCCCAGCTTGGCAAAAGGAAGGAATATTCCAGAGCAGGGAAAAGGAATTGGCAGGTGGAAAAAAAGACTCAGAGAGGCCATCTTTCTGGATGTTTCCCAAATTCACTGCGCTCCCAACAGGCAGCTTTAGTGCCAGAATGAAACTCTTCGAAGAGCAAGTCTCAGGATTGAGCGCTGCAACCAGTGACCTAAGAGTTTACACACATCACTTCTTTAAGCAGTGACTAGTGGATTCTAGCCTTGCTTCCTCAAGAAAGAAGTGACATTGATATGGTACTACAATCACCTTGATGTGGAAAAAGAGATGGGCCAAATCGGTACTCACCCCATCTTGAAACACCCGCACCCCAATCTCACAGCACACAGTCAGTTGAGGAAGAGCAAGATAGGAAATCTTTCGTTCACCACCCCCGCTGCACCCCTTGGGTTTTTCTGGTGGATGAACGTCGAGTTTCCGCGGGGTAGGCGTTGTGAGCCGGGAATCCGGGTCAGCTCTAGCGTATGGGTCCCTGACCGGCCCCGGCCCGCAACAATCAAAGCAGCCCCACCTGCCTGTGCGTGCCCAGCCTGGGGGGCGGGGAAGAATTCTGCCCCGGCCCTTTGTGTGCAAATGCGAAGCGGGCACATGCCAGCGAGGGGGAACCGCAGACTGTGCGCTCCGCTCCTATCGGACGGCCGGGCGGCCGACCTCAGGGTCTCCGCCAGGCGCACACCCCGTACCTCCGCCTCCTGGCGTAGCTGCCGGCCGACGCGCTCCGGCCGCTCGGCGTCCAGGCCGCCCCACAGCAGCAGCGGTAGGGCGCGCAGCAGGAGGCCCACGCGTGCAACCATCGCGGCCCCACGATGCTGGCACGGGGCGCGGCGAGCCGGGCGCACGGGGTGCCAGCCGTGGGTCAGCCGCGCCCGGCACCCGGGGGATGCGCCAGCTCTGCGCCGCCGCTGTGCAGACTCGACAGGCAGAAAAGGTCTTCAGGGCTCGCTGGTGCCTGGCTCCGCGACCTGGATGGATCCTCCGTTGCGCTCTTGGTGAGCCTGACCGGGTCAGCCAGTCTGAGGACTGGGGAGGGAGGAGGGGCAAGAGGAGGCGGCCCGGCCCTCCCAGCCGGCCCCACCCACCCCGGCGGCGCGGTCCTGGAGCCTCTTCCGCCCGCACGCCTCACCCTGCACACCGCTTAGCTCGCCACCTCCAGTTTGTCCGAGTCTCCCGGCAGCTTTCCCTGAAGAGGAGAGGAGTTTGGGGTCGTGGTCTGTTTCCATCAGGCAGGGTGCGAGGCCCTGGGCCTCAGGCTTCTGTGTGAAGAACGAGGTTTCAAGCGAGCTTCTTTGGGACTCCCACCCCAGCCACCTGCTCACCGTATGGTCTTGGACCAGTCCTCACCACCTCTGAATCCAATTTTCACACCAGGAAATGGGACTATTAATAATATAGATTTCATGTGATTGTTGAGAAACTTTCATGATAACACTGCCTGTTAATAACTGAGCCCGACGCCTGTAATCCCAGCACTCGGGAGGCAGAGGCAGGAGGATTGCTGAGTTCGAGGCTTGCCTGGGCTACATAGTGAACTCAGGGCCAGCCTGAACTACAAAGTGAGACCCTGTCTCAAAAAAAAAAAAAAAAAAAAAAAAAAGCCGGGCGTGGTGGCTCACGCCTGTAATCCCAGCACTCGGGAGGCAGAGGCAGGAGGATTGTTGTGTTCGAGCCTTGCCCGGGCTACATAGTGGGCTGAGGGCCAGCCTGAACTACAAAGTGAGACCCTGTCTCAAAAAAAAAAGGTGTGAGCTGCCACGCCCGGCATCTTTTTTATAAATGATAGTGGTAGAGCACTGGCCTAACTTGTCAGAGTCCTTGGTTCAGCCCACAGTACCAAAACAAACAAAAACCAGAGGGGGGGAGGAGAGAGGGCAGGAGAGACAGTGTGTGAGAGATTAAATCTAGTTCTCAATTGTTGTGTGTGATTGTGAGCTGTATATAAAATGTACCAATAAAGAATTCAATTAAAAAATGTAGTTCTCAAAATTGCCTGAGGAAAAGCAGATGAATGCAAAAGGCCTTATTCAGCCCATATGGTCTGGTAAGAAGGCAATGAAAGGATTTCCATGAAAACCTTTGCAAATTCCAACGCAGCAAAAATAAATTCTTCCTTAACTGCCTTTGTAACTAAGAGGTTGTGGTCTCTCTTTTAGCCTTAATTCCCTCATTTGTGAACTAAAGATTGACCAGTGATACTGACCTTTGGGGGTCCTTGTGGGATTAGATGAGTGTGTGTAAAAATAATTTGGAATCTATAAAATACTAAACAAAATGAACATAGCATTTTGGCCCTAAAGCTCAGGACCTCAGTAGCACAAAGTTTTATGCTGGTTAGAAAAAGATGCCACTAGGTGGGGGGAATCAGAAAAATTGGAGTAGACATCTATGAACAACCATACTTTTGGTGATGGTTAACTGGAAAAAAAAATCTCCCTTTCTTACCTTCCGACTAACAAAGAAAAAAAGGCATCACTCATCCAATTAGAAGTAGATGCTCTGTAATCCCAGCACTCTGGAGGCAGAGGCAGGAGGACTGCAGTGAATTTGAGGCTGATCTGGGCTACAATGTGAGCTCAGTGCCAATTTGAACTACAAAGCGGAAACCCTGTCTCAAAAAAAAAAAACTATCTGAGGAAAAGTCACGCTCCACAGTACAGACATGTCTGCCAGAGGTCGGCTGGGAATAGAGCTGAGGATGGACTTCTTTGCTTGTGTCTTCCCCATCTTAGGGTGCCCTGGTCCACATCTATAAGGAGCATCCTTTCTAGGTTGCCCTGTCAGAGGTGGTGGGAAAGCTTGGACCTTGCTTTTACACAGCCTCCAGTCTAGCTTGGCTGACCAGGAACAATGTTCTCAGCCAAGGATACAACAGAGCAGCTTGGTAGCTGGTTCCAGCAAAATCCTGCGGTGGGCCAGAGGAGGTTTTAAAGCAATTGAACTTGACCATCAATATTGATAACAAATACTTGTGTAATCCACA
Organism: Thryonomys swinderianus; assembly: GCA_004025085.1. NCBI lineage: Eukaryota > Metazoa > Chordata > Mammalia > Rodentia > Thryonomyidae > Thryonomys > Thryonomys swinderianus. The sequence goes on along the minus strand of PVIC010047492.1, from coordinate 197 downwards.
CAAGTGGAGGCCAAGTAATATTTGGAACATATGCTAAAAAATTCTTGACACTAATGCCGGACATGGTGGCTCACGCCTGTAATCCCAGCACTCGGGAGGTAGACACTGGAGGATTGCTGAGTTCGCGGCGGCTTGCCTGGGCACCATAGTGAGCTCAGGGCCAGCCTGAACTACAAAGCAAGACCCTGTCTCCAAAA
>PVIC010047491.1:0-13870 GCA_004025085.1 Thryonomys swinderianus | reverse complement strand
CACCACAATGCTGGGTTTGGTTGGTCACACCTGTAATCCCAGCAGCACTCAGGAGGCAGAGGCAAGAGGATTGCTGAGTTCGAGGCTTGCCTGGGCTACATAGTGAGCTTAGGGCCAGCTTGAACTACAAAATGAGACCCTGTCTCAAAAAAAAAAAAAAAAAAAAAAAAAAGTGGGGGCCGGAGGGTTAGCTCAGTGGTTCCAGCGCCTGCCTCGCAAATGCAAGAACCTGAGTTCGATCCCCGGTAACCACATACTATGCTGGGCGTGGAGACACGCCCACCAACAATCAACACCGCATACCACGATGCCGGGCGTGGTGGCTCTCGCCTGTAATCCCAGCACTTGGGAGGCAGAGACAGGAGGATTGCTGAGTTCGCGGTGGTTTGCCTGGGCACCATAGTGAGCTCAGGGCCAGCCTGAACTACAAAGCAAGACCCTGTCTCCAAAAAGCAAAAAAAAAAAAAAAAAAAAAAAAAAAAAAAAAAAAAAAAAAAAAAAAAAAAAAAAAAAAAAAAAAAAAAAAAAAAAAAAAAGTAGTAACAGCAAATGAAAAAATGTTCAATATCACTGGTCATTTGAGAGATACACATGAAATCAATGTTAAGATTCCACGTCACTCCAGAAAGAAAGGCTGCTATCAAGAAATCCTTCAAAAACAAAAGCTGCCAGGGATGTGGAGAGAAAGAACCCTTCTCCTGTGTTGTGGGGGTGTAGATTGGTGCAACCACTGTGGAAATCAGGGTGGAGATTCCTTAGAAAACTGGACTACAGGTCCCATTTGGCCAGCTATTCCTCTGCTTAGTATCTTCTCAAGAGAATTAAAAGTATCATACTACAGTGATATACACACACCGTTGTTTATAGAAGCAGTTTGTAATGGCTATGTCCTAGAAACAACCCAAATCCCCGTTAACTACCAAGGGAATAAAGAAGATGTGTTTTTTTTTTTTTTTGAGACAGGGTCTAACTTTATAGTTCAAGCTGGTCCTGAGCTCACTATGTAGCCCAGGCAAACCTCAAACTCAGCAATCCTCCTGTCTCTGCCTCCCAAGTGCTGGGATTACAGGCATGAGCCACCATGTCCAGCATTGTGGGGTGTCGTACTGATTGCTGGTGGGCGCGAGTTAAAACACCCAATATCATATCATTGTATGTGGTTACTGGGATGGAACCAGGGACTCTGAGTTTGCTAGGCAGGCACTGGAACCACTGAGCTAAATCTCTGGCCCTGATGTGCCCCCACACACAATGGAGTACTACTTTGCCACAAAGAAGGATGAGTTTGAGACACTTTGGATATATAGATGCATCTTGAGACCATACTCTTTTTTTTTTTTTTTTTTTGAGACAGGGTCTTGCTTTGTAGTTTAGGCTGGCCCTGAGCTTACTATGTAGCCCAGGCTATCCTTGAACTCACAGCAATCCTCCAGCCTCTGCCTCCTGATGGCTGGGATTATAGGAGTGAGCCACCACGCCCAGTGTTGTTGTATGTGATTGCCAGGAATTGAACTGGGACCTTGTGCTTGCAAAGCAGAAGCCAGAATCACTGAGCTAAATCCCTGGCCCAACATCACCAGTTCCTGCAAGTTAAATTTAAAGTGCAGTAGATACATACCTGCAATCCTGGGGAGGCTGAAGCGGGAGGACTGCTTATCAAAGGCCGTGCAATTTAGCAAGACCCTGTCTTGCTAAATAAAAAATAAAAAGCTACAGGGCTCGGTTCATAGCCCAAGGAGCAGGTCAAATCCCCAACACGGGGGACAAACTTAAAAAGCTTCAACATGGGGCCAGAGATTTAGCTCAGTGGTTCCAGCACCTGCCTAGTAAGCACAAGGTTCCTGGTTCGATTACCCATAACCACAAACAACAATACTAGTTGTGGTGACTCACACCCACCAGCAATCAGTACCACAAACCACAATGCTAGGTGTGGTGGATCACGCCTGTAATCCCAGCACTTGGGAGGCAGAGACAGGAGGTTTGCTGTATTAGGGATTGAACCCACAGACACTCTACCACAGAGCTATACTCCCAACCCTTTTATACACTTTTATTCTGAAACATGGTCTAAATGGCCCAGTCTGGGTTCCACATTGAGGTCCTCCTGACTCAGCTTCCTGGGGCTTAGAGGGATGCGCCACCATGCTCTGCCCTGGGTCAGTCCATCTTCAAATGAGAAGATGAAATTTTAGGAAATTAGATGATATGCACAATGCCACATAGCCCATAAGGAAAGGAACCAAAATTACCCGGTCAGTCTAACACAGGACTTTTATTCAAGAGGGGGCAAACTGGGTGTGGTGGTGCACACCTGTGATCCCAGTTGCTCAGGAGTCTGATGCAAGAGGATCTCAAATTGATGCCAGCCTGGCCAACTGAGAGAGACTCTGTTCTCAGATTTAAAAAAGGGACAGAATGTGGCCCACTTATGAACATCCCTAGCTAGGTTCGATCCCCAAGAACCTCCCCAATGCCCTTTGTATTTGACTAATTATTAATTTTAAGGCAGAATTATCGCCACTATATTCCCAGCAATCATTTCAGTGTCTTGTACATTCTGTGTAGCTCAAACTGGCCTTGACTCTATGTAGCCAGGCTGGCCTCTAACTCACGGCGATCCTCCTGCCTCAGCCTCCACTGCTGGGATCACAGACATGCGCCACCATGTTGGGCTTCCTTCCACACTGTCTAGGGCCAGTGACCGGCATGTCAGCGTAGGGTTTATATCCACGCACTGCTAATCGCCCCCTCGGGGGAGTGAGGAAGGGAAGAGTCGAGGCAGGCCTGGTGGCAGCGCAGGCCGCGGACCGAAATCCTAGCACTGTGGGTGGCCGAGGGAGGGGGATTGCAGATACCAGTCGAGCCTGGGAATTCAGCGAGATCCCGTCCCAGAGTTAAGACCAAAGCAAAGGCCGAGAAGGTGGGCGGGCGGGGCCGGCCAGGAGGGACGTCCTGCGGTCCGCCCTTGCCGGGAGGCGGCCTCACTATCTCCGTCCTAGGCGCTCGCTGCGGCTTGGCCATGCATCCACCCGGGGCGGAGTGGGCGTTCGGCGTCCTGCTGGCCCTGGCCCTGGGGCAGGCGCTCGGGCTCCGTGAGCGCCGCTTCCCGCTGCTCCTGGACACCGAACCCGGGCCCCGCCGGCTGCAGCCTGTGCCGCGCGTGCTGGCGAGGATCGCGCGGGAGAGGGAGGCGGCCGGACTCGTGCGGGGTCCGTGCTTCGTCCCCGAGCTGGGCGTACCCGGAGATGCGTTGCGGGCGCTGCCCGACCGAGGTGGGCATGGTGCGGGCACGGGGAGGCACGGGACGGGGCGGGGATGGAGCGGCAGGGGCGCTGGGCCAGGGGAGGAGGAGCGCAGCGAGCCTGGTGAGTATCTAGCTGCTTTTATCTCGTTCTGTCCCAGCCGCAAAGCAGAGGAGTGCGGAAGCCAGGTTGGAAATCTTATCAACTTTTTAACAACCAGGAAATTAAGGCTAAGACCCGAGGTAACCTGTGACCTGCTGAAGGTCAGACTGCTGTTGTGGTAACAAACGACTGAAGTAGTTGCCCTGTTTCTTGCAGAGCCGGAGATGGAACCCAGGGCCAAAGCGCGTTTGGGGCGCGCATAGTCCCCAGTGCCGTGGAGCTTCCTTCCCATCTCTCACAGTACAGCGGCACCGGGATGGTGCCCAAGACCTTTGCGCAGGGCCTTATCCTCAGCACGTTTTTCATTTTTAAATTTTGAGACAACGTGGTGGCTCACGCTTGTAATCCCAGCACTCGGGAGGCAGAGGCAGGAGGATTGCTGAGTTCGAGGCTTGCCCTGGGCCACATCAGAAGTGAGCTCAGGGCCAACCTGAACTATAAAGCGAGACCCTGTCTCAAAAAAAAAAATTAAAATTTTGAGACAAGGTCTCGCTAAGTCGTTAAATAGCAGGCAAAGGCAGAATTTGAGATTCTCCTGCCTCGGCTCCCAGAGAGCTGGGATCACTCTCACTCTTTAACCTACAGTATACACATTCTAGTCTTTTATGATGTTAAAAGGGCTGAATGTTTTCCGCTCAGTTTACTCAGAAGTCTGTCCACACCTCATCCTCTTGGGTGGGGGAAGATGGAAGTTGTCGATCTCTTAACGCGTTTGCTATACCCTCGTCACCCAATTCGAGCGACCACCCACCCGATCCCTTAGATCATCTTTAAAGATGTCCCACCCTTCACTCTCTTACCCAATTCTTATTCATCTGCGGCGAGGTCGCGCGCATCTGCATTTCTATGCACCCGTTCGCAGTTAGTTTTGCACCAAAAGGAGGCAAGGTCTGGATTTCTCTCTGTCCTGGAAGCATTATTGGAGCCCTGCTGAGCTCGGCTCTGTGGTCCGCGAGAATGCGGCGGTGAGCGGAAGCCTGCCCCGGTTACCAAAATTTGGCCTCCCCTCGAGGCTGGGTCTCCTCGGGCTCCGTCTCCGATTGTCAGAGCTGCCGGGGAGCGAAACCGAGAAACGGCCGCCAGGCTTCTGCTGGGCAATTCAGAAACAGTCTCTTCTGTTGGATGATGCGGTGTGGTGGGTGTGGATGTGAGACACTGGGCTGTGCGCGCTTTTTCTGTTACTAGGATAAAGTGTCGAGAGACTGTTAGATCCAAGAACATACACCTTTACACTTCTGGTACAAAGCGGCACTCAGACTGGCCTCAAACTTACCCTGTAGCGCAGGCTGACCTTGAACACTCCATCCTCCTGTATCAGCCTCCCCGGTGCTGACATTTAAGTTTCTGACATGTGGTCAACAAGTAATCTCCAACATTTATACCTTGCCACGAGTAAGAATTGTCACTTCCGCCATGCGAAACGACATCCCTGGACGTCACGCTCCTCGGGCCTCAATCTCTCGAGTGGTAGAGTTCGCGCCTTGCGGGCGGCTGGATAAGGTCGCGAGGCGCGGGAAGGTGACCGAACGTCTCTCCCCGCAGGCTCCCTCCTCCCCTCGGACTCCTGCCTGCAGCGGCTGCTCTACTTCAACCTGTCTGCGGCCATCAGGGGAACGGAGCAGCCCACCGCGGCCGAGCTGGGCCTGGACTTGGGGCCCAGTTCCTACGACGAGCTGGGCCCGGCGCTGGAGCTGGCGGTGTCGGTGGTTCCGGAGCCTCGCGGGCCGACGGGGCCCACGCGTGCGCACGGCCGTCTGGTGGCAGCGCAGTCGGTGCGGTGGCCGCACGGTGCCCTCCGGGTCCGCCTGCAGGGGGCGCTGCGGGGCGCGGCTCGGCGCGGGCGGGCGGGGCTGGCACTGCTCCTGGAGCTGCGGGTTGGCGCGCACGGGAGCTCCGGGCCGCTCGGCCACGCCCGCGACGTCTGCGCGCGGTTGCGGCGGACCCTGCGCACGGCGCTGCTCGTGGCCACCCTGGACCCCTCGCGCTGCCGCCGCCCCGCCCGGCCCCGTCGCGCCGTCGCCCCCGGCCCCGAGGTTCCCAAAGCCGCCTGCGGGGAGCTCGTATGTGGGGACCTGTGCCGCCGCCGCCGGCTATTCGTCAGCTTCCGGGACCTGGGCTGGGACAAATGGGTCATCGCGCCCCGGGGCTTCATGGCTAACTACTGCCTCGGCGCATGCCCGCTGTGGGCGGCCGTGCTCCGGAACAGCTCCAACCACGCCCTGCTGCTCGGGCTCTTGCGGGCGGCTGACCCCGCGCTGCCCCCGGCCGCCTGCGTGCCCACCAGGCTCTCGCCCATCTCCATGCTGTACCACGACCACGACAGCGTGGTGTTGCGCCACTACGAGGACATGGTGGTGGACGAGTGCGGGTGCGGGTAGGGGCCGCGTGGGTCCCCAGGTGTGGGCTGGCGTGGGAACGCCCCCCCCCACAGGCACGTGCACACTTGCGCTCGCACACGTGCATCCTGAAGCTCTGGTGACCCTAGTCATGTGTGTGACCCTGGACAGAAGGAAACGGTGTTCACTGGGGTCCTTGGTATGCGCACTTGGTCTTTGTGTGTCTTCACAGACGTTGGATCTTGCTTTGAGATGGGCGCCGTTATTTATGCTCCAAAGAGGAAGAAAGTGAACTGTAGAGAAGTAAATAAATTGTCCTGAAGTTACAGCTTTCTCTGGTAGCACTCATGTACTAGATAGTGTTGGTTACAAAGAAAAATTAGGGGGAGAGGGGATGTAAAAAGAATTAAGGTGTGTTATGTAAGAATACTATCTCCCCACAATAATGTAAACATTATATATGGCAAACATGTACTAATAAAAATTAATAAAAAGAAACCCAACTGTGGTGGTGGCACATGCTTGTAATCTCTGGACTTGGGAAGCTGAGGCAAGAGGATCTCTGCAGATTTGAGGCCAGTCTGGGCTACATTGTGAATTCAAGGCCAACCTGGGCCACATATATGTTGTCCCAATAAGCAAACAACCCCTACAAAGTGGGGTTGGCTCTTTCTGGATAAAAATTTATCACTGAAAATATTCAATCATTTTATCATTTTGTCCATTTGTAGTAGCTACACTTTGTCTTTTTGAGAAAGTTGCACACAGACCTTAGGGAAACTTACTTGAGAATAGTTGTGTTAGCCACAAAGTCCTATTTTCATTTTTCAGATAATAAATAATAGTAATAATGACATGGGGATTTCATACTACTAGAGGGAGAATTATCCAAAGACTCCTGAAACAATGAAATCCATAGCTCTTCTGGGAAGGAGGCTATGGTAACTACCATTGGAATAAGCAAGGAGTTAAACTTCCTGACTAAAAAGGTGTGTTTCTGGTTTGTTTGTTTGAGACAGGGTCTCCTTTTGTAGTTCAGGCTGGCCCTGAATTTACTGTGTATCCCAGGCTAGCCTTGAAGTCAAACAATTCTCCTGCCTCTGCCCCCAACCCCATGCTGGGATTACAGGTGTGAGTTACCATGCTCGGCATTGTGGTATGTGGTACTGACTGCTGCTGGGCTGAGTCACCACGCCTGGTATTGTTGTATGTGGTTCCTGGAGAGCAACTCAGGACCTTGTGTTTGCTAGGCAGGCGCCGGGACCACTGACTAAATCTCCGGCCCTAACCTCACACTTGTAATCCTCCTGCCTCCGCCTCTAGAGTAGCTGGAGTTACAGGTGTGGCTTCCCCAAAACTCAGTGCTACTGTGGACACAACTGCTTGATCTGGGGCTAGACCGTGGCCTCCAGGACTTCAAAGTCCTGTTTAAGGCCCAGCATTAGGTGGTGTGAGGCCTGGAGACCGAAGTCCGTGGCTCTCCAGTGGCACCGGAGAGGAAGACAGGTGAGTCACTCACCGTGGGGAGGGACCCGCGCTGCGGAGCAATTTATGACTGAACTTGACCCAGGGTTCAAGAGACAGGGCTGGTGTAATGGGGCCTCGGTCCTACCCTCACTTTATCTCCAAAGAGAAGGTGGAGCCTCAGGACCTGCATGGTGGTCCGGCTCCCAGGCCTGGGTCAAGGCCCCTCCGCAGAGAGGGCAGGTGAGGCCAGTGTTCTCCCAGGGAGCTACATCTGTCCGACTTTCAGTTTTCTCTCTTCAGTGAAGAATGACAGGTCAGTTTTACTTTAATTTAAAGGAGAGAAACTGACTGAGCTCAGATGTGGCCAGAAAGCCTGGATCCTCGGCGTCCTGGGATCTCCTTGAATGATGTCATTTGCAGCATGGGCCCCACCAGCCCTGCCCCCGTCCATGCCCTGCGCCTGCACCCCGCCCAGTGAGTCACCCTGGGTCCCCTTGTCCCCTCTTGGCAGCGGGCTCCCCCCCCAGAAGGCGAAGTCCAGGTGCACTGCTGGCAGAAGTGCCCAGGGAGCAGAGCTGCGGAGGAGGGGGCCGAAGGGGCAGCATGGCTTCGGAGAAAGGTAGAGGGACCCCGACTCACCAGACCCCTGAGCCTGGGGTCACACAGCTGCCCGATGTACACTGTAGAAATCGTGTGTGTGTGTGTGTGTGTGTGTGTGTGTGTGTGGTCTTTATGTGTGTCCTTGGATGTTTTCCAGTGTTCCTTAATATGGCAAGATCAATGTGTTAATATTACTATTTTTTTTGCTTTTTTGAGACAGGGTCTCGCTTTGTAGTTCACGCTGGCCCTGAGCTCACTATGGTGCCCAGGCAAGCCGCCGCGAACTCAGCAATCCTCCTGTCTCTGCCTCCCGAGTGCTGGGATTACAGGCGTGAGCCACCACGTCCATTGTGGTATGCGGTGTTGATTGTGGGTGGGCGTGTCTCCACACTCAGCATTATATGTGGTTACCGGGGATCGAACTCAGGACCTTGCGCTTGTGAGGCAGGCGCCGGAACCACTGAGCTAACTCTGGCCCAGTTAATATTACTCTTAAACTGTGTAATTGTGACAGGGAAATAGTTAATATTCATGCAATTCTGATCCAACAATATTAAATCATAAATTATCTGGTATCTAAACCAGAATTTATCTGGTTTCATTATAATTCAAAATTGAGTTAAGTCTTAGGTGCTGACCCAGTTTGAGATAGAATTGACAGCACTAGCCAGGCTGCTTTGTTAACTGACACGTGGATTTAGGGTGAGAATTCACAATTAATTAGTGCTAGAAACATGGCTGGAGAGGAGAATACCTCTAGCTTGGGGAAGAAGAGATTTCAGTTGAGGTAGGATTGGAGCTGGATCCAAGAGGAGGACAGCATTTGGATGGGCCAAAGCATGAGTCAGGTATGGTGGCAGGGCCTACAGCCCCAAATCTCAGGAGGCTGACACAGGAGGACCTCCACTTTGAGGTCAGCTTGGGCTATTTAGTATGACAGTGTCTCAGGAAATAAAACAACTCAGTGGTAGAATCTGATCCCCTACTAGTACTAAAGGAAAACCAAAAGCAAGCAAGATTCTTGATGATTGAATCCTATTGAAATAGTTTGAGAGATTGCAGACTTGTGTTTAGAATACAGTGGGTGAACTGGTTAGACTAGAGACAATTTAATAGAAATTGTCTGAGGAAAATCTACAAAGCAAGTCTGGAGTGATGTTAGAGGGAGCTTGGAGTGCCAGGCTAGAGCACTGGACGTTTAGCAGGCCACAGTGGGCTGTGCCTGCAATGATAGTACTTCGGGAGGCTGAGTCAGGAAGACCATGAATTTCAGCCCACCTGGCCACTTAGTGGCTTAGTGGGACCTTGTCTCAGTAAATACACATCAACAACAACAAGGACTGAGAATATAGTTTAGTGTGAAGGCCTTGAGTTCAGTCCCCAACAATGCCAAAAACAAAGGAAGATTTATCTTTTTATTAGAGACAGGGTCTCACCATGAAGTTTAGACTGGCTGTGAACCTACTGTGTACCCCAGGATGGCCTTAAAAACATGGCAATCCTCCTGCCTCAGGCTTGTGAGTGCTGGGACTATAGGTACACGCCACCATGCCCGGCTGCAAGTTATCATTTTTTAGGTCTTATTGGGACTGTTAATTTTGTGCAAATTTGAGTTTATTATCTCACATAATTGAAGAGTGAAATCATGGACCACAGGAAGAAGTTAGAGAGTGTTTATTGGAAATAATAAGAAAAATAGCTCATGGTGGGTACTTACTCATCAGGAAGGTGTCTTGGAAGTAGAACTTTTTCCAATATATTTCCTTTGTTTTGGCCTTATATAGATAAGCAGCATAGGAACTTGTTTTGAATAGTGGGTCTATGGGTTTAGAGTCTAAAGAAAATCACAGTAGTTACTCAGCTGGTCAAGTTGAAAGGAAACCAAGTTCAAAGGAAACCATGTGTTCTGCAGTTCTTAATTTCTTTTTTTTTTTTGGTGGTACCGGGGATCAAACTCTGGCCCTTGTGCATCCAAGCTTGGTGGAGTACCACTTGAGCTAAATCCCCACCCCTTACAGTTCTTAATTTCTTGAACTCAGGCCTAGAAGTAGGGAGGAGGTGTCCACCAATTTAGGGTACTCTGGGATGTAGTTCAGCAGGGGCCCACCTGCCTATTGCAAGGTCCTGAGTTTGTATCCTACTCTGCCTAGGAACCTTCATAGGAGGAAGACCCTTGATCTGTCCATGTTTATTTTAACTTCCTCTGGTGCTTTGTTCTGTTTTTTTTTTTTTTTTTAACATGTCTAAACTGAACTATCTGTGAGATTTGAATTATCTCTTAACTCAGATGTGTGGCTTTCTTTCTATCCAGCTGGCTGGACCTGGCACTGCCTGTTTCCTGGCCGCCTACTTAGACACTACTAAACTCTCTGTTTCCTTAGGATACTTGTGGTGAGCTTCATCCTCTAGAGTTCTGCTGTTTCTAAATTAGATGATGAAAATACTGTCATGGTTAAGTAGGTTGTGAAATAAAATTCTGCAGCTCTAGGGTTCTATTGTAAGGTCGAAGTAAATGTTAAAAAGAACGTTGACAGGGCCGGAGGGTTAGCTCAGTGGTTCTGGCACCTGCCTCTCAAGTGCAAGGTCCTGAGTTCGATTCCTGGTAACCACATACAACACTGGGCGTGGAGACTCACACCCACCAGCAATCAATACCACATACCACAGTGCCGGGCGTGGCGGCTCACGCCTGTAATCCCAGCACTCGGGAGGCAGAGACAGGAGGATTGCTGAGTTCAAGGCTTGCCTGGACTACATAGTGAGCTCAGAGCCAGCCTGAACTACAAAGTGAGACCCTGTCTCAAAAAAAAAAAAAAAGAACGTTGACAAAGGCAAGAAAATCTGTGTAGGTGAATAGAAAGAAGTCTACTCAGTCATTAACATGGTGTCTGTTGCTAACTAGCACATTACAGCTGTATGGCAGGGCTAGCAGGTAAGAATCCTGCATGTCTCATGACTCCCGGTCACTCGGGGTGCGGTGACTGCTGTGCTCATGGAAGCACAAGATACAGTAAGGTCGGGTAGAAGTAGCTGCTATATGTGGGGGCCTCTAAGAGGTAGCTTTGCCATTGCATGGAATCGTTCTCTATGGCAGGCTTGAGGGGGACCCCAGCTGGTGTGGAGGGGCAGGGTTGGAGACAGAGCATGGCGTCCGAGACCAAGTTCACTGCCTGGGGAAACAGACGTCAGCAGGTTCCAAAAGATACTGCTTTTCTCTGGTTTACCAAGCTGGTTCCATGCAACCAGCCCAGGAGAGAATCTTCCAGGTCCAGTTTCGGGTGTGCCAGGCAGGGTGGAGGAATATAGCAGTGCCTCTCAGGGGCTAAGTTTGTATCTGGGTGTTGTGTGACATAACCCTCTCTGTTCCACAGGTCCCTCACCGGGAGACCCCTCTCTGAGGTAAGGGGTAGTTGCCCAGGGCCATTTTCCTTTGGCAAGAAGAAAGAGCAATGCAAGAACACTGGGCCATTGGCTTCCTGATTGTCCCTTTCCTCTTTTACGGTGTTCCCATTCTTTTTGACTTTCTCATTTGTCTGATCACTTTTCCTGCTGTGCGTTTGGTTTCTCTCTAGCTTCTCCATTGCCTGTACCTCTTCTGCCTATTCAGTCTCATTTCTTAGGACCCTTAAGAAATGTCTGGAGACAGGCTCAAAATTTAGCTCAGTGGTTCCAGTGCCTGCTTAGCAAGTGCAAGGTCCCTGGTTTGATCCCCGATAACCACATACAACAATACTAGGTGTGGTGACTCACACCCACCAGCAATCAGTACCACATACCACATTGTGGGACGTGGTGGCTCACGTTTGTAATTCCAGCACTGGGGAGGCCAGAGGCAGGAGGGTTGCTGACTTCCAGGCTTGCTTGGGCCACATAGTGAGCTCAGGACCAGCCTGAGCTACAAGACCAGCCTGAGCTACAAAGTGAGACCCTGTCTCAAAAAAAAAAAAAAAAAAAAAAAAAAGTCTGGAGAAACTGCCACTTCAGCCTTACTTCCTGTTTTATGGCCTCTGCGGGTTTCCCAGACTCTTTTTACCCAGAAGGTCGTGTGGGAATCATGACATCTCACGAAGCAGGAAGAGGCGGGCTGATCTGTGGAACAGTTAAGAGTAGCTCCTCAGGGGTGGTGGGAACCAGTCTGAATTGTGTTTGCTGAGCCAGTCTTCAGTGTAACCTGCGTTTCCTGGGCTGAAGCACTCTCTCCCAATCTCTCTCCCTCTCTCTTTCTGTCTGTCTCTGTCTGTCTGTCTGTCTCTCTCCCTCCCCCCTCCATTGTTTTTAGATGGGCTCTTGCTCTCCTGGCCTTGGACTCTAGATCTTCCTGCCTCAGCATCCCAAGCACGATACACCACCGTCTCTGGCTTCAATTACTCTTTCCTTAGACCTATCTACCAAGAAGATTCTTCGAGACTTCCAACACTTTCCAAAACCTAGTTCTAGTCCACTGAGGAACAGGAACCTCTAAGTGGGAATCAGAAAGTCCAGCAGAGGATAGAAATCTTTCCGGGGAAACACGGCGGCCCTTACACAGCCACACTCCAGCCCGACACGCAGAGACCGGAGCGCCGTCCTCACACCGCGGCGGGCGGGATCCTGGCGGGGGGCGGAGCCTCCGAGGAGGAACGCCTGTGCGGAGAGGGGAGCGCAGGCACGGCCTGGGGCAGGGCCTGAGCGCGGCGGCTGGAGCCCGCGGGACAGGACGGATCGCGGCCCGACGTCCCGGCCCTGGGACGCCTCGTGACAGCGCGATCGTCTGTGTTTCAGGCGGAGAATCGAACCCTGGCAGTTCGCAGCCTCCTTCGACCCCCGGCAGCTGCGGAAGGAGACCTGTCTGCTCTCCGAGGTGCGCTGGGGCGCGAGCCCCAGGACCTGGCGCCACTGCAGCCTCAACACCTCGCGCCACGCGGAGCTGAACTTCCTGCAGCGGCTGAGCTCGGAGGGCCGGCTGCGGCCCGCGGCCCGCTGCTCCGTCACCTGGTTCCTGTCCTGGAGCCCCTGCTGGGAGTGCGCGCGGGCCGTGCGCGAGTTCCTGGGCCGGCACCCGGGGGTGCGGCTGCTCGTGTGCGTGGCGCGGCTCTTCTGGCACGAGGACGAGCAGCAGCGGCGGGGCCTGCGCGAGCTGGCGGGGAGCGGCGTGCGCCTGCGGGTCATGGGCGAGCCAGGTGACGCGAGCCGCGCGGGCGTCCGGCCGGGTGACGGCCTGTGGAGACGCTGGCGTCGGAGCGGGGAAAGGGCCGGGCGGAAGCGAGGGAGGAGCAGGGCGGCCGCTCCCCGAGGCCCGCGAGGCCTCCCCGGCTCTGCTGCCCGCTGCCGGCTCAGGGCTTTGCCCGGCCCGGAGGTTCACGCCCAGCCTGGGAGCTTCCTGGGTGACCCGCGTGTCCCTCCGGGTAAGGCCACCGCCTGTGTAACCCCTTACCTGCACCTGGGTCCCGGGGAAGAGCTGCTGAGCGAAATCCCCGCCAGCGTCCTTCTCTTTTACGGCACTTTTAAGGTGGAGCCCTGCGGTGTGCTTTCCCTGTGTAGTGGTAGCACGAGCCGGGATGAGCCGGGATCTCTGTTTCCTTAGACTTCGGCCACTGCTGGAGGAATTTCGTCAACTACGCGCCGGGGCAGGAGGCCTGCTGGCCCCGGTTCCCGCCCGTGTGGACCGCGCTGTACGCGCTGGAGCTGCTCTGTATCCTCCTGGTAAGCGGCTTGGGGGGGCGGGGCGGGGAGAGATGGTGCGAAACGCCGCTTCGGCTCCTGATTCTCCCGAGATTTGGTGCGTTTGCTCTGAGTGTATTTTCACCCTGAGATTTAGTTGTGTAACAACCTGTCTTGTGTTAAGAAGAGAAGAAGCCAGGGTGGTGCCTGCTGGGGCACTGAGGCCGAGGCAGGAGGATTGTGAGTTTGAAGTTGGCCTGGGCTACAGAAATAGGAGACAGGAGGGCCGGAGGGTTAGTTCAGTGGTTCCGGCGCCTGCCTCGCAAGCGCAAGGACCTGAGTTCGATCCCCGGTAACCACGTATAATGCTGGGCGTGGAGACACGCCCACCAACAATCAACACCGCATACCACAATGCCG
>PVIC010047490.1:0-13834 GCA_004025085.1 Thryonomys swinderianus | reverse complement strand
GGGCCGGAGGGTTAGCTCAGTGGTTCCGGCGCCTGCCTTGCAAGCATAAGGACCTGAGTTCGATCCCCGGTTACCACATATAATGCTGGGCGTGGTGGCTCGCGCCTGTAATCCCAGCACTCGGGAGGCAGAGACAGGAGGATTGCTGAGTTCGCGGCGGCTTGCCTGGGCACCATAGTGAGCTCAGGGCCAGCCTGAACTACAAAGCAAGACCCTGTCTCCAAAAAGCCAAAAAAAAAAAAAAAAATATTGCTTTGCATATATAGCATTCAAGGGAATGAGTTGAAAGAAAAATGTAAGGATTGTAAGATCCAACATTTATATATGTAGAATTTTAAAATTAAGTAACTAATCCTAATAAGTACAGTAAAGAAGACATAAAAGAAAATCTGGCTCTCATGACAGAAATTTCAATCATCATCTTTGTCATTATCACTGGAATGAATTATTGGTAAAATTATCTACTATATTTGTCTGTTCTCCCACTCTACTAAATTCCAGCCATACTAGCCTCCTACTAACTCCTTGCTACTTCTCAGTTGTATGAATAATGTACTAGCTCATCTTTTTAAGCAGAAACAAATTAATGATATACTTCATTTCAAGTCTTCCCTCAGATATTTTATGGTTTGTGTTTATGTCATCTCAAAACCTCATGCAGGTGAGGTGGGACTTTCTTTTTCACAGGTTAATGAACTTGGAATGTTTAAGGCTGAAGTCAAGGGCGTTTGACTAGTAAACCACTGCATCTGAATGTGTAGTTCGACACCACCCTAATCCCAGTAATCTGAATAAGATCAAAGGGGCAGAAATATGTTGTTAAACACATATAACATATATAATAATAAAGTGTGGGAAAAAAAGAACATATCCTATAAAATGTTTTGGTAAGGTCATCATTGACCTGTGATAAGTAGGAGTATTGCGTGAGCTATTTAAAAAGCTGTGATCGACAGTTAATGGCAATACTGGAGAGAAGCTTATGACATCGTTATATTTAATGTAGATTTGTCTTCATCAAGTGACTTAATGGTGAAAATTCATTTGCCATTGTGTGTGTGTGTGTGTGTGTTTTCTAGTAAAAGAGCTAATGAGAAGTTAAACATTAAAGTATTTCTCTCATTGGTACTGAGAGTTCCAGGCATGTCTAAGTGGACTGCTGAACATCAAGGAAACATCAGATCCTCTTCCTCCTACATAAAAGCTGTTTTTATCCTTTAGTTCTTTTGTAAAGTCCCTAGATACAAGGATCATTTTAGGATGAAATTTTTCAGAAAAATAGCTTCTCTGTCATAAATTATAACAGTATTCTCAATGTCTAGTTCCATTCTTGACCATAGTTAATTCTCTAATATGTGAAATTATCAGTTTAATTGGTAAATCTCAAAGAAGAACATAATCTAATAATAAAATGTAAACTAAATACATTGAGTATTTTGAGCTACACAGTAGCAAACTGGGATAAATTGTCCCTTAGAAGAGTTGCTTCAGCTTCCAAGGCAAACATTTCCAGTTCCATTACAATGAAAAAACATAAAACTTACAAAGATAGTGAGCTCATAAAACCCTACTATATCAATTAATCCTGTAAATACAATCTTTATTTATTTTGAGAGTTCACAGACTCTGAATAATCAAAAATATTAAGATCAAACTACTAGTTCCATTACTTAAGAAACAGGCAGCTCATATGAAACTGCATTAGTTATGGCATTTTGAACAAAACGTTTATGGCCATTGTACACCAGCTGATCAGCAACCAGGTTGCCAATTTTTGAAGAAATGAATTTTGAGAAAGTGTGAGAGAAAGGAACTCATCTTATAAAATGTTTTGGTAAGGCCATCACTGACCTGTGATAAGTAGGAGTTTTGAGTGTGCTCTCTGAAAAGCTGTAAGGGCCAGTTAAGGACATTACCAGAGAGAGGCTTGTGGCATCACCATGTTTCAGAGTAGATTGGTCTTCATTAAGCAAACTTAAAAGAGTGGTGAAAACTCAATGGAGATTTGAATGGAAGAGATTGCCATTGTTTGTATCTGCTCATTTATCTGTGTGTTCCTTTGTTGAGTCCACATCTTCATTTACCCTCTTAGCACATAAATGTTGAACACTTCTGCTCCATGGTGATGACAGAGTCAGGACCGTCCATGCAGGTAGGTGATTTGTCCATTTTTTCCTTTTTCCCTGGCCATCTACTGCCTCCTCTTGAGTCCTAAGTAAAATCTGCAAAATCTACAAAATGAATGTTTTGTGCTATATCTTGAAATAATACAGAAAATATTGCTGCTAATTTTGGTGAAGAAAATTCCATATAGTTTATTTTCATTTATATAAAATATTAATTTTGTTTAAAATTTTTAAAATGCACATTCAAAAACAGTTTAATTGAAACAATGCATTATTACTTTATTAATACAAATTATAACTTTACAACACATAAAGTATAGCCTTGCCTGAGAACTAAGATCTTAGTAGAAACCCAGATTTTACTATTAAACTATAACTACAGTACAAATTAATCAATTTATACAAAAATATTAAACGATACATTGAAATTAATTTCTTTATATACTGATATACATATATTGTCTTCTTAAATATTTCTAAAACATTAACTAACTATAAAAAGATTGAAAATGAATAAAGTAATCACAATTTAATGTTTTCCAATTTAAAAATATATACGTTATGAAATAATAACATTGTTTTTTAAATAATAGCAAATATTATCTTCTTCAGAGGCCATTAAATACTTTAATTTCTATTTTGTGTAGGAACCAAGTAATCATTCAGGTGAGCAGAAACTAAAATCATAAAAGTGGAGTAAAATTCTGATTAACAGTGAAGAACTACTAAGGGAAAAATACCAGTCAAACACCAATTCCTATTAGTTTCACTAATTATCTGTTTAGTTTCCTAAATATCTACTTAAAGATCTGGAAACTGAACATTTCAGCAAAAATGAATGATAACAAAAAACTTCATGAAATCCTTATAAATCCACAAAGTAGGATACAACACATTGCTTTGTGTTCTTAATCTTCTCTTCTTTGAGCTTCATGCTATATTTGAAGTTATTCAGAAGCATTAATGAGATTAAAGATTCATGTTTATATATACTTATTTCTCTCTGATTGTATAGCCTTTCTGCTATAATTTTATATATACCACTTTAACTCATAATAGTTGTAAGACTGTACTACATAATTTTCTTTTATTCTTTAATTACATTGAATACTATGTCTTATCAAAGATTCATTCCTCTACAAGCAGATTGATTAATTGATTTTTTTCTCTTTCTGTTTTGTTTATACACATCAGTTATTCCTGATCAGCAGGTTTATCATGAGTTCTTTTTCAAATGTTAAGAACTGAATCAAAATATCTCTGACTATATCCTACTCAGGTGGCAACAGTAATTAGATTCCTTGTTCTTTTCTTGTGCTAGTGCATGTTTAGGACTATACAATTTTTAAAAACTTAAAAAATTATTCAGATTTCATTTAATGTGCTTCACCATTCACCTGTGTATTGCAATGCTAATAGTAAACATTGTCTTGTTTTCATATTGAATATTACAGAGGACTTTTATAAAGTTCAAAGCATCTCCTCCCAATCTGGTTTATTTTTATCTTGAAATTCTGTCCTCAGAAAACTAAAAATTCTTAATTTCAACATATTTTACACCATTTTTACTTTCTTTTTTCTAAATATAGTTTGTATATGGGCTAACAAAACTTTATCAAATCAAAAGTCATGAAACTAATTTTTCTGAAAGATTTACCTTTTTAAATTTGACTATATAATTCAATTATATTTGGGTTCTATGTACACATGAGAAAGTAGGATTCATAAATTTCCCAGGGTTACATTTACTGTATTCAAAACCTATTTGTACCATAACATCTTTTATAGTAATATGTTGACTGTGCATATATGATGTGCTTCTGAATGTTAATTTTGCTCCATGTGTCTATTTTTAAAACCTTGTCCTCTTTTGTGAAGAGAAAGAAACCAGGGATTGGTTAAGAGATGCTGTATACATGTGCCAACTGCCATAGTGAGTATACTTATTATGTACTGCAACTATGTACTAAAAAAAGAGAACTTCTTCTAGCATCACTCTCATGATTAATATGACTTTATAGTGATCTGTACCTCCTAGTATAACTTCCATTTTCTTTCATTTTCAAGTGCCTGTGTTCTTTATCTTTAAATATCCATAGTTTTCAAGTAATCACATTCATTTCCAGATACAACATTACAAGTATGGTTTGTATTGATCATGAATAAAAATACAGATCAATATCAGTAAAAATTACATTTTTCCTAATATTTAGATGTCTAACTCAAAATTTTGCACTTTAAACATTTAAAACTTTAAATGATTCTTTCAATAGTTTGTTATAGCTACTAAAGTTCTTATATGTTTTATATCTTCAATACAATTTGACTTTATTCACCTCATAATTTGTTAGTTTTATCATATATTATTCAATTTTTTGTAAAATCCCAAGATAATTGCTTTGGGTTTGCTACAATAAATGGTGTTGTATAGTCAGCATTAAGAATTGCACAGCTAGGACATTTGCTAAACCTTCAAATTTTGCATTCAGTAACATCACTTCATATCCTCTGTAAAGACTACTATTATTTAAGAGAAATTGGTAAATGCTATTTATAATATTTTAGAATTATCATAGTCAAACATTCATCACTGTACTCCATGTACAGTTAATATTCAATTATATTTGTTCTTTTTAAATATCTATTATTTCCATTTTTCTGTTTCTCTGGGCACTGCTAAGAAATTATTTTTATTATTTTGTTGGAGTCAGGCCAATGAACCAGTCTTATATTCTTTTTTTTTTTTTTTTTTTTTTTTTGCTTTTTGAGACAGGGTCTCGCTTTGTAGTTCAGGCTGGCCCTGAGCTTGCTATGGTGCCCAGGCAAGCCGCCGCGAACTCAGCAATCTTCCTGTCTCTGCCTCCCGAGTGCTGCAGTCTTATATTCTTAATCTGTTCTTATTTTACTTGATTTTTTTTTTAAATTTTGATTACAGGGCATATAATTTCAACACTTACAATCTTTGTGAGTTTTGGAAGTTTAAAGATGTTATTGTGTCTAATTCTTGCTCATATTGAGAAAGCTATTGCTAGTCTTTATTTTCCTCCTTTTTTTGGTATTTTAAAATATTTTCACATTATTTTTATTCTAACAGTAGTGTTTTTTTAATCTTCCATTTAATATTTTCAGTGCTTACCTGTTATCCTAAGTTCATCAGCAGCGGTCTTCCAGGAACATTGGAAATTGTTGCGTCAAAAGACTAAAGACACCACCGTTTATCTCATCCCGCAGGCTTTCTGGAAATTGAGTTACATCGTTTACACTTACTCTTGTTCAAGTTGCCCGTGCAAAGTCCATTTAACAAATAAGTTTAACGCTTCATTTGTGGTTGGACACTACTCCCGATGCACCAGGGCTTTTAGTTTAGAATTTACTTTGGCTAAAGCTCTAAATTTCTTGTTGATTTCCGTAGATTCAGTAGCAACAAAAGGAGAAGAAGCAGAATCAGTAGGATTTAGTTTTGTCTTAAAGCATTTCCTGGCTGTGTAAAAAATATCCCCCTACTTTTAATTATTCGAAAATGGGATACTACCCCAGTGAAAAAGCGGTTTAAAATCATCATCTCTTATCTTCATTTTTCAAAATCTTGAACTCACTTCTCCTCAGTGTTCTAATATGGTAAATGACTTAATTGCTACAAAACTTAAAATTATTATTTGTGAAATAGTTGATCTGGTAAAATGATTGTGGCTTATCTATTTCCTCCAAGTGATTTGGAAAATTAAATCCACATGCCGTTCATTCTTTGGAAAGTAATGTTGTATGCTGACTGAAAATGGAAAAAGAGAAAGTAAAGTGACTGAGGTCACTCTGAGCAAACTGCGACCTTGCAAACTGGCTTTTTCATATTCAAAGCCGGAAACTGCCTATTCGCCCGCCCGCGGTGGTTGCCTGAAGGACCAGCAGCTGGTATGTGGGAAAGGAACAACTTCTCACGCCACTCGTCACAGCGAGGTCTCGATGATCTGTGACACTGTAACATCTTGAGTGGCAAAACAGTATTGTGGCCACTGACTGCTGCACATAATTTCTATAGAAGTGGAAATTAATCTAAGGAGAAAGAACAAATTTCTCAGTGATCAGCGATCTGTTCCTCCTAGAATGTTTTGTTGCCTGTGACTAGAACCGTGCTTGCATTAGTGCCCTGCACCACTTCGTCCCTCAATCCTCGCTTTACTCCTCCGAGAAGCTGGGTGTACAGGAAATATTGGCAAGTTCCAGGAGACACAGACTCAGCCTGATAAGAACTTTGACCACCCCGGGCCACTCTTATTAAGTAAAGCTCTTATATGTTATCAACTGTACCCTTGATCAGATGGTCTGGAGTTTCTGCAGTTCCAATATTAAGCATATTTTTATCTATGAGAAGGATGTTTATGTCATCAAATAAAAAATGTACCTGATCTTTAGTATTTCTAAGTAATTAGAATCTCCTGAGAAGTTAAACTAGCAGTAAATTAAATTAAGGAATTTAGACATACTAGACAAATGTTTATAATTATGGCCAATATGCAAACTAATTCAAACTATAACCCCTGCATGTAAAAATGTTAATTTTATGTTTTAACTTAGATAATCATAGCTATTGCTAATTTCATTTTTTTATGAAAGTAATTTTGAAAGGCCAGATGACACAAAATCATTCGTTTTGTATGATTAATAAAGCCCTGTCATTTTCTCTTAATATCTTTTTTGTTAGATTTCATGTAAGTGGTTACAACTATATAAAAATAAGAATGATTATGCTGGGTGTGGTGGCTCACACCTGTCATCCCAGCACTTGGGAGGCAGAGATAGGAGGATTGCTGAGTTCGAGGCTTGCCTGGGCTACAAAGTGAGCTCAGGGCCAGCCTGAACTACAAAGCGAGACCCTGTCTCAAAAAAAAAAAAAAAAAAAAAAGAATGATTGGCCCAAGATTTAGCTGAGTGGTCCTGGCACCTGCTTGCCAAGGGCAAGGCCCTGAGTTTGATCTCCAGTAATCATATACCACAATGCTGGGCGTGGTGGCTCAGGGCTGAAATCTCAGCACTCGGGAAGCAGAGGCAGGAGGATTACTGAGTTCTAGGCTTGCCTAGGTGACAGAGATAGCTCAGCAGTCTGAACTACAAAGTGAGACTCTGCCTCAAAAAAAAAAAAAGATCACATTTTAAAGTAGGTATATTAATACAAAAGTAGAACTTTGTTTTGGTATTCATAACTATGATGTCATTTTTAGAATTTTCACAATAGTTTTAGAGTATATCCTGAATTACTTATGTTTTCATTTATTATACTATACTCTAAAATACAGCATTTATCCTCTGAAATACCTATGCTCTTTTTATTTAATATGAACAAATGTTGACATGAAGACTTTTTTAAAAAACTGTTTTTAGAGTGTAAATTTTTATTAGGTTCATGACATTTTAAAAGTCTATTGGAAGAAGCAGTTATTGAATCTTCCTATTATAAAGTTTTATGACTCATTCTGTAAATGAAAAGGTATCATTATTGAACCATGGTAACAAGGACAACTTTATAAACTAATTAGGTGTGAATGAATATTGCTTTATTTTCCTCTAAATTCATGTTAGCCAGCACTTTAAAACAATTATCTAACCACAAATATAAGAACAGACATTTTATGTTTTAAATATGAAACTGTGTACACAGGTTAGATTTTCTAAATTGTCTCAAACTATCACACTGGTCATAAAGTGCTCCAATCAGTTTCATTTGAAATGCTTACCTTTCTAAACTTCATGATAGTTGCCTTAATATTGAATATTTTAAAACAAAATTCTTAAATTTTAAATATTTAAACATATCCTTAAATTTTGTTGAACAGTTTTTTGTTGAGAGAAAATTAATACATTTTTAAGGCACACTGATTTTTAAAATTATTTATAATAATGATTATCAATGCCAAGTTTTGAACTATCTACATACTGTGAAGACAGCAACTACGTGGGTAAGAAAAGACATTACTCAATCTACTCCTCTGAGGTAACAGAAAATACGGCAGAGTGATTTTCTGTATCCCTTACTCCTCAAATCTTTGCTTTCCTTGGAGGGAGAGGTGGGTTACCTAGCTCAAAAAGCATTACACAGGGCCGGAGGGTTAGCTCAGCGGTTCCAGCGCCTGCCTCGCAAGCGCAAGGTCCTGAGTTCGATCCCCGGTAACCACATACAATGCTGGACGTGGAGACTCACGCCCACCAACAATCAATATCACATACCACAGGGCCAGGCGTGGTGGCTCACGCCTGTAATCCCAGCATTCGGGAGGCAGAGACAGGAGAATTGCTGAGTTTGAGGCTTGCCTGGGCTACATAGTGAGCTCAGGGCCAGCCTGAACTACAAAGTGAGACTCTGTCTAAAAAAAAGCATTACACAGAAATTCCAATTTCAAAGTGACCATCTGCACAAAAAGAACAATAACATAACATGATATTTCAACGTAAATGTTAATGTCCCATAAGGGAGACCACCCTCCTGATTCTGCCCAACGCAGGCTGCAAACAGCACAGGCCATAAAGAGTTCACCCTACAATTGGCTGGTTTTAACAAATGAGTCTAGCCAAGGTCAAAGTGACTCTTACCTAAATTCCATCCCCAGAAATGAAATCTTTTTAACTGAAAAGTCCAGGATAATTGTTAACTACGACG
Organism: Thryonomys swinderianus; assembly: GCA_004025085.1. Classification (NCBI taxonomy): domain Eukaryota; kingdom Metazoa; phylum Chordata; class Mammalia; order Rodentia; family Thryonomyidae; genus Thryonomys; species Thryonomys swinderianus. The sequence goes on along the minus strand of PVIC010047490.1, from coordinate 5,059 downwards.
TATATCTGGTTTGTTCTGCTTTCAGCAGAAGAATGCTTTGTCCCTTCTCTTACAAGCTTTACCTGCATAAAAGTTTATCTCGCACAATAGCCCCCTCATCCTGACCTAACGATGATTGTTTCACCAGTAAATAGTATCGTTCTGGCTATTTCCCGGTCTTGGCTTGCTTGAGCACCCAAGTTTCCCTTTTCACTTTGCCTTTGTGCCTGAATCTTGCTTCTCATCTTGCGTTATGGGACGGAGCAGAGATTGGGATCCTTGGCAGGGGACTGCAATAATAGTAGGCCCATAAACAATGGCCACATACAAAGAAGTGATATCAGTTTTGATTTGCAACACAAACTAATGTGGGAAATAATTTTTGCAAATGTGCTTATACTTATGCAAATGCCTAATTAGGTGGAAAGAGAAATCTGCCTTGGAATTGACATTTTTCATCAGTTTCATCATTGTTGTTTTTTGAAATAGTTATAATTGCAAAATACATAAAAATATATACATAGTTTTATCGCATGTCATCAAACAAAAAAGAAGCTGAAAAATTTTGTTCTTGGAGTAAATAAATGCAACAGTATAACTTAATAGTTTGCTACTTTCTATTCTGGTTTCTTCCTGTTTTTCGTCATGCTGACGTCATCTCAGGGCCTCACATGCCCCAAGTGTGAATGTGAGGTGGAAGCGAACCTGCAGCCCCTTTATTGTTTAATTGAGTCTATTGGTTCACTTGAGGCCTACATTATGATCGCATTCACCACTGAGAATTTGCACCCGGACGTGATATAACTCGGTTCTTATTTTTTCCCATGTCCCTGCCATCCCCTAATTCCTGCCCCCTCTAGACCTAAGCTTTGTTTTTTTTTTCACCATCAGACTTTTTCTTTCCCTTCTCTGCCTCCCCCACCCACCTCCCTATTTCCCCCCTTTTTTGAAGATTTTCTTCCTTTTTCACAATACCTATTACACTGTTTGGAAATTAGAAGTCTGTATGTGATATTCTGAGGATAAAAATTCTTCCTTGAATGTACATTCTCCCTAAGATGTACCCATGTCCATTGGTTTAGATATTGTCCTTGGTATTACAAAAGACCTGAGTACAGGCTATAGAGTTCTCATAGTTCTTATGCTTCAATTATTTACTCTCTTGTCCTTTACAGAAGAAGTTTCATTGACTCCTCTTTTATTTTTGCAATAAAGATTTGAAATTATAATAAAAATGTTTTATGTAAAATAAAATTTTTATAAAATTTATTTTCAATTATGGTAAATACATTTTGTTATTTGCTAAAGTTAAACATAGAAGTGTATTGATTTTTACCTACTGCATTGTACTACCAAAGAGAACAAATTTCCAAAATAATAAAACATAAATTTTAATGTTTAATAATAAAAATTAAACTGTATGATAGTCAAGATAATTCATTTGATTACATCAATTGAATAAGAAAAATGAATCAAAGGCCTCTATAATATGAAGTTATAGAATTAAGAAAAAATAAAAAATTGATAACAATGAAGGGCTTTTTTGAATGGATAGTGGTTTTTCATGTAACATTTTTAACATTTGCTTTTATTTGAATTTGATTTTTAAAAGAAGGGTATTGTTGCTATTAGGTATTCTTGTAAGAGGCAACTATTCTTTAAATTGAGTCTGTGTCTCATATGTAAATCCTTTTGCAGGCACCTGAAGAAGCCACTGAGGTTAAAACCACAAAAGATGTTAAACCAGCTGATCAAACGTAAACTTTCAGAATGAACAGATCTCATGCATTTTTCATATGCAGAAGAAAACTGTGTAAGGTAATCACTTGCCCTTTCCCTGATATTTCAGGCAGCAGAAAATATAAAAGAGAAAAACAGAAAGATGAGCATCAAACAGCTTTTGAAAACACATCTGTTGGGGCTGGAAGAATGCAATTGATATTGAATCTTGCTTTATAAAGTGCATGATTCTTGGGTGGCACAAGTTACAGGATTCCACATTTTATTATTCAGATATTCTGTCCCTAGCAACCTAAAGATTTCAAACCTTATAAAATAAGTCAATTTAAAAACAAAACCAAAAGATCTTGCCAGATCTTCAAAATAAGCTGTGAGTGTGTCCATGACAAAATCTTTGTCAATCTTGATACATATGTAGTCTCAACCTCCAGCTGTGTGATCAAAACTACCTGCAGCATTAAAGAGGGCACATAAATGTTACAGCTACTAAGAATATCAAAATATTTCCTCTGTTATGGAAAAGGGATATTTTCTTTCAAAATAATTACATTTGAGTGCTCTGCTCTTCATAAGTACATGCTCCAATGAATTAAATTTGAAATGAATACTTATTATATGTTAATGATGAAACACAGCAATAGTATTAGGAAATACCAAAAACTAATCACTCATGGTACATGTCTCACTCAGATTAAACAGCTAAGTCAGATATATCTTGGAGATTTTTATTTTGTAATAACTTGAGAAATTATAACTGGATGATATAATTAGAAAAATTTGTATTCACTCAAAATTCATCATATACTCATTGAGTTTGAGCATGTCCCCAAAATTTTGTGGCTTTGAAGTTTATGTTCCAAATAATACATACATACATACATACATACATACATACATATATATATATATATATATATATATATATATCCTGTTAGTCAAACTCATAAAAATAATACAAAATATTAAATAATCCATTTTATCTTAAATATCAAATTAATGTATTGATTATAGATGGTACAAGGTATTTGGTAGAAAACTAGTATTAGATGGCATCATGATAATGGTGCCTCTGATGGTATCTGTGGCTTCATAGTAAAAGTTAGCTAGACATGTTCCAGTGGCTTGATCTCCCACCCATGACCTCTCCTCTGGCAGGGAGCTGTGGTGATACTCTCATTAAATGCTAGCAATTTAAATTGGAACTCTCAATCTCCAGACCTGCAGCAAACACATTTGTGGTGTTTATAAATCATGTAGGCTGTTGCATTCTGTCATGTCAATTCAAATTAGACAAAGAAAAATATATTTTGAGGCTCAGCCTTCTGGGGATAATCAGAACAGGGAGAAGAGGTTTTATGATTGAAATTATTTCCTTTCATGAGAAGATGCTGGAGAGCTAGCTTACCCTCTTTATGGGCTGAGGAGAAACAAAATGTCATCACTCTGCAATGCATATAAGGGCTACTGGATTCTGTGTTCCCACGGTATCTCAGGGTTTTGGCATCCAAAACTATAAGAAATGGACACAACTCATTCTATAGTATTATATTTTAGCAGTCTGAACAGAAAGGAGATGTGATTTCATTTCTTGATTTGATCAATTTTGAATGAAAATGTTTATAAACAATGGCAGAAAAAGTGATTTGCTTTTCAGCTACCATCTTGGTGAAAGCCTTTAAAAAATAGATAAAGATGTGTTTGTTTTTATAAAATGCAGTATTACTCTGACATAACGAATGACAAATTCCATTCATTTATGTCCAAATGGATACACCTTAAGGGCACACTAATAAGTGAAATAAATAGATCCCAAATATGTAAATATCGTATCTTTTCTCTGGTATGAGAATCCGCAGATGTAAATGAGTTCTAGAATGTATGATAGATTTTGTGAAATAGGAAATATTCAAAGGGAATGTGGTAGGGGAAAGTAATTAAGGGAAAGAATAAATATGATTTGGAAAGAAAAAGAAATAAAATGTATATAGGTGATGAGGGGTTGGAGGGTGAGTAGGGATATGGGTAAAAAAGGAGAATGAACTTGTGTCATAGACTGGTACAAATTCCCCAATGTTGAGTGTGATTGTGAGCTGTATATAAAATGTACCAATAAAGAATTCTGCTAAAAATAGCCACGTTGCAATAAATTTGAATATTTTATAATAATTTTGGTTATCTCATTCAATATTGAAAAGTAAAATTCTATAAATTCATCTGTTGATTGTTATATTTATTTCTGGAATCTTCAGTGGAATTTCAGGGGTACAAAAATACTGTTTTGTACAAATAAAATTTGGTTAGGAGGAGAATGAATTTCAAAGTATAAGTAAGTACTTAAGTTGTCAAAAGTCAAAGAGAATCATTCCCAATAGTACTACTACAAAGTTGACCTTTAAGTATGATGAAAAGCAATGTAACCTAATAGTAGAAACAACCACAGAGATATTTATTGCAATGTTTAGAGGATTTTATCACAGCTATTGCAAAATATGACTGCAGAATTTCTTAAATGGGAAGAGGTTGTCTGAGGTTTGATTTTGCCTCACTGGTTTGTAGGGGTACAGTTGTATTTGTTAATGATTTTTACTGGAAATTATTCCAAACATAGGATCTTAAAAAAAAAACATAAATGTATTGTAGTTCTTGAGGTCAGAGATCTAAATGCAATTGATAAATTGGCACTCTGGGTAATGCTCTGGTCAGAATCCATTTTCTTTCTTTTTTTTTATAGGACACCTAATGTTTAATTAATTTCTTTAGGTTTTTATGTTTGTATTATTTTAATCTTTATTCCTTTTGTTATACCATTTGGGTGATTTGAACCACTATGCCTGTCTTTCATAAGAATTTCGTATTTAACTCACATGATCAACAGTGCTTATTTCCATAATATCTTTTTTCATATATGGGGTAAAATATTTAAACTTTTCAATGACTAAAACACAATGTTTTCATGGTAGGCATTAATCTCACCACCATAACCATTATTTATTTATTCACTTCTGAATTTGACCTCACCAGTCACGTTATTTCCAATCTCTTTACTAGAAAGTAAACTACATCAAAAACATGATTACCTCCTATGATCATCCAGTTAATTTTAAGAAATTATGTCAGATAAATAGTGGTGCTTACATTTATTAGGATGTAATGTTTTGTTTGAAACTCCAGTGTCAGTGGTTCAGTGTATCAAAATATTATTTCTTGCTTATGCAACAGATCCTATGGCTGTCAATATACTTCCCTCATTTACAGAGCAACTTTTGGCTTCAATAAATAAAGTCTCTGGGCTGTTCTTGAGCCAATGTAAATGGATCTTGAAGGTTTTTTTTTTTTTTTT
>PVIC010047489.1:0-13858 GCA_004025085.1 Thryonomys swinderianus | reverse complement strand
TTCTCCACTGTTGGTGGGAATGTAGACTGGTGCAACCACGATAGAGATCAGTGTGGAGAGTCTTCAAAAAGCTAAGATTAGAGGTCCCATTTGATTCTTCTATTTCCCTGCTGGGTATGTTCATGAAAGAATGAAAAGCATCATACTACAGTGACATATGTGCACCTATGTTTATAGCAACGTAGTTTGTAATAGCTAAGTTTTTGAAATAGCCCAAAAGTCCATCAACTGGAGACAGGATAAAGAAGATATGTGTGTGTGTGTGTGTGTGTGTTTAATAAAGTGGAGTATTAATTAGCCATAAAGAATACGTTAGAGTCATTTATAGCTATATGGGTGCAACTAGAGGCTGAACACATAAGTGAAAGAAATAGGACATAGAGGTGTAAGTACTATACTGTTTCTCTAGTGTGAGAAACTAAAGGTGTAATTGGTGTTCAAAATGTATGATAGGGCCAGACGTGGTGGCTCACGCCTGTCATCCCAGCACTCGGGAGGCAGAGACAGGAGGATTGCTGAGTTCGCGGTGGCTTGCCTGGGCACCATAGTGAGCTCAGGGCCAGCCTGAACTACAAAGCAAGACCCTGTCTCAAAAGCAAAAAAAAAAAAAAAAAATGTATGATAGGTATTGTGAAGAAAAAATAGAAAGGGGAATGGGGCAGGGAAACACAAAGAAGGGAAGGAAAAAGTTGGTGGTCAAAAGGAAAAACATCAGGGCTGAGGGTTTAGCTCAAGTGGTACCATGCTAACCTTGGATGCACAAGGGCCTGAGTTTGATGCCTGGTACTGAAAAAAAAAAAAAGAAAGTACATTCATGGACAATACTAAAAAGGTATCAAAGACATGTTTATTGTTTTAGAAAAAGAACAACAAAAAGACATACCACATACAAGCACAGGTTCTCAATGATGAATCATAATGTATTCTTAAAATGTACCAATAAACTGGGCGTGGTGGCTCATGCCTATAATCCCAGCATTCGGGAGGCAGACACAGGAGGACTGCTGAGTTGGAGGCTTGCCTGGGCTACATAGTGAGCTCAGGGCCAGACTGAACTACAAAGTGAGACCCTGTCTCAAACAAATAAACAAACAAACAACCCAACACCCCCCAAAATGTACCAATAAACTCTATTGAAAAAGAAAAGATAACTGACAGTATTTAAATATGCATAGATACAAGTGCAGTTAATAAGGAAAACCTACATAGTCTTTCAAAAGAATGAACAGTAATGTGTGGACAAGTAAAATGTAGCCTACATATGTTAAGTAGAAAACCTCAAACTGACAATGAATATCATTTGATTTATGTGTAAAATGATAAATATTAATGATACATTATTAGTAACTTCAGCAAAAATACCAAGTCACCTAGTATGGCAGACATTTCAAATTCATAGAAGAATGTCCCTTTGTCCAAGGACTATTATTATTATTAACTTTGGGAAGTTGATGGTGTTCTGGTTATTTCAGTTTTTTTTTTTTTTTTGTAGACAGGGTCTTGCTTTGTAGTTCAGGCTGGCTCTGAGCTCACTATGTAGCCCAGGCAAGCCTCAAACTCAGCAATCCTCCTGTCTCTGCCTCCCAAGTGCTGGTATTACAGGTATGAGTCACCACGCCCGGCACTGTGGTATGTGGTATTGATCTCTTGTGGGCGTGAGTCTCCACGCCCAGCATTGTATGTGGTTACCAGGGATTGAACTCAGGACCTTGCGCTTGCGAGGCAGGTGCTGGAACCACTGAGCTAACTCTCCAGCCCTGGTTATCTCAGTTTTTAACATGGCCATTGAATTTTGTCTGGAGTAACATAAGCCACAAGTAGATGATCAATTTGTATGTGGAGATCAAAGTTAATTTTTCCCTAGAACAAAATAACCCTATAATAATGTAATTTAAATTTACACAGTGCATTTATTTATAAAATATTTAGTGGTTGGACATAGTGCAATTTCAATACTTTAATATTTAATAATATAAAAAACACTCTATTGTGATATTAACCTAATTTATATTATGATACCTTTAACCTTTGTTCCACTTAATATTAAGTGATACATCATGTATATGACAACTATAGGGAATAATAAAATGACAGCTACATACCCACTACTTAGATTTATCAAATCTCCATGGCTTACAATGGTTGCCTTAGATGTGTGTAAGAAACAAATATTTTGACACATTTGAAGACTCCTGTGTACTCAGTAAAAACATTCCTTCCCTACTCAGAGATAAAGAATTTGCTATCTTTTATTATCTCAAGATCTTTCTAAATTCTTATCTAAATGTTATATGAGATATTGGTATGTTACCTCTTTATACATTTAATTATGTATTTACCTAAATAAACTTTCAAAGTCTATCAAAATCAAAATACATACTATATCCATTCATATGTAGCTTGCTTTATTTAGGATTATTTTTGACATTACTCATATTTTCATAAAGTTCTTTTTCAATCATTTTAAATTTTATTTAGCATTGCACTACATATATGTTTCAGAGATACATTCATTGTTTTAAAAAAGATTACTCAATTATATATTTTTAAGGCACAGCAGGCAAGTTTATTTGTGATGATATCAATAGTATAGGTACCTCAACAATGGAATTTTGTAGTAGGGGAAAGATTAGGCTCAACTCTCTGAATATAGTATTTACATATGGAATTGATATCTAAGGAGCAGGTGGTCCTTAGTAAGTTCAAAATGATTAAGAGAAAATTCCAGGGGTAAGGGGGTCTTTACTAATGTGACTTAATAGGATTCTTGCTGGGAGAGCAAGGCTATCAGATATTCCCTGGGGTCAGGGGTGAAACTATAGAACCCAGATCATATATCGAGGGGGATCAGATATCAAGGATGAAAGTTTCTTTGCCCCCAAAATCTAATACAGGAATTGCATGAATGGGCCTGAGAGAAGTTCCAGATATTAAAGTTTGGTCAAACAGACAGTCTTTGTCAATGTGTAGCTATTTATCAATATCATTGTCATCATATTAAAAAAAACCCACTAGTTTAAATAAATCCCATTACTTCTTTGATTATAAACAGTGCTATTCTCAATATTCTTATGTAGGTCATTTTACACACATATATACACACATATACCTGTCTCTGTAAAATATACATGCATAGATGTACAGAATTTTTATCCAAGATTATGTACCGTTATAACTTTAAAACTATTCTAAAATTATTCTCCCAGGAACTTATACTAATACGTAATTCTTCCTGTGAGACTACTTCACTTCTTTTTCTCTAAATCTTGTCCCTAAATATTTTTTTTCCATTCTGTTGGATGTTAAATTATATCACGGGCTGATCAGAACCTCAGCTACCTTTTGTGGGGAAAGATGAAGAGTAAAAAAAGACAGGCAATTTTCAAGATGTACAGGGGCACTGGGAAAAGACCTGGCTTCAGTGCGCAAACTCAAATAAAGCTTCCCAGATGACCCTCTTTTATTAGCTATGAGAAGTGCAGAGGGAGAGGTAACACATGATTCCTGGAACAGCAACTACAGAGAATGGGCAAATATGGATTAAATTAAGGAGTAACCAGATTTTCTCTACATTCAAATGCCTGTATATTATTGCTAAGTACCCTCAGAAGATGCTCTCTTGCCTCAAAAGTGCCTGGTTATCGGCAGTCCACCCATAGCCAGGGGCCACGCGGCCACTTACACACTTCCTTATTCTTGAAGCAAGATCACACAGGCTTGGAGACTGCGAGATTGGAGTCATATATCCTAGTCCCCAACAAAACTGGACTTCAGGGCTGTAATTGCTATTTATCAGAGCGCTGTGGACTTGGGTAAACTTCATCTGGGCATTCTTTGCCATTAATGATTTTCCAACGGGGTGACTGTTGGTCAAAGATTTAGGAAAGATGGTGTGAGTGCTGAATAGTAGTTCTTTGTTGATTAAGTAGCTGAAAATACACATTTTAATGGTGTCATTTTTGTTTTTTAAATGCAGTGTTGTTGTTACATTTAATACAGTAGATTAATGCATCTTTATTCTCCTTTTTACTTTTTGTATTGTTTTTAAGAGAAAATTTCTTACTGTTTTCTCTTTCTCCTTCCATATATATGTATATGTAAAACACATAATTCTTAAGTATTTTATATTTTATAAAAATTTTCCTTATTTCTGATAAATGTGAATGACTTTGCTTTTTAAATTTAAGTTCTACCTATATTTCACTTTTTTTATGGCATGAATGTGACACGGAAGAACATTTTAATTTTCCTCCTGTCTGGACACTTTTCCTAGCGATGCATATCTTCTCTTCGCTCCTTTATAAGTTCACCTCAAATATCCAAATGTTAACATAAGGCATGGTGTACTGCTTCTCTGCTTTATATTTTGAACCGTTTGGCATTTTTTTCTATTCCTTCTCTTAAAGAATAATTTCTTTTGCATTATATCCATTAATCTTGTCGTGCTTGAGTCAACATTATATCTTGAAGTAAAATTCTCAGGGTGACATCATATTTTTTCCATTACAGAATAGGAGATAAAGGCAAACTTTGAAAGCCTGTGAGTTTATATCCTCAAAGGTATTTGGTACAGGAGCCTGTGTATAGATGATCACTCTTTCCCCCAGTGTTTCCTCTGGGATGGAGCCCTTAGAACAAAAAGAGGAAACCATTCTATGTCCTTTGTTCTAAAAGATGTAGAAAATTAGCAGCTCCTACTTCTTGGAGTGAGGTAATAAGCATCACCTGTAGCTATGCTGAGACCAGGGTTTTTTTTTTTTAATGATTTTCTTACAAATGATGCTTTAGACAATAGAAGAAGCCAGTACAGTCGTCATACAATGGTGAAGTCTATGTAGATAGGGAGCAGGTAACACCCAGCAGCATTTTCAGCTGCTCTGCCATTTGCTACTGTGGATACATTATGTACTTTGACAGCTGTTCTGACTAGACTCTTGGCCACTTTGGATAAATTGTGTATTTTGAGATTTCTCATTGAGCAGGGTCAGTTAACTCCACTGGAGTGGGAAAGGGAGCAAAAGTTTCCTTCTCCTCCATGTCTAGTTTTTAGTTTTGGTGAGGATTAGAAGCCAACCCCCTAGGTGGGAGCTTTGGGCTTTTATCCAGCATCTGCGAAAATCTTTGATCATTAATTCCACGGAAGTTTCGTGAAATGGTGTAGCTCCTTTACTTTGACTCCCTTTCCCGTACTCATCCCTTCTCTGTCCCATTCATATCACTCCTTCTGCCTCTTGCGTACACCTTTGCCTGGACGTTGCTGGAATCTTCAGTCCCTTCTGTCCTCCCCATACTTCTGCTTTCTGGAGATGGCGCTGCTCTGCCATGCAGTAAAATTATCTGGCACCTTCTACTGTCATTACTGAACTGGAAGAACAGTCACTGGTACTTTTTAACTCGGTCTGCAATTTAGACTAAGTAAATGAGAGGGAAGAGCAAAGTGAGAGTTCCCTTCTGGAAACACGTTTTTCCTTATAGCATATATGGCACTGCATCATGGAATAAAAGAACAGCGCTGCTCCCACATAGGTGATTTGTATGAAACAAAGAAAATGAAATAAAGTATGTTATAGCTTAGGATGTGTCATATGGATGTAGTGCTGACTGTGGACAGACACGATGTACTTTGAGCAGACTGAGACTGACAGAAGACATTTCCTGCCCACCAGACAAAATATAATTGTGTTATGAAGTAAGAAACGTCAACATTTTGTGCAGTTTTGCTGCTTTTTGAGTTTTACATCTATGCATCTCTCTCCCTCTCTCTCTCCACACATGTGCATATAGATATTAGAATAGAAAAGCTATTATATCAAGTACATAATACAGAAATATTTATAGTATTTTTGAGAGGAAAGATATACAATAGACATATTTATTAAACCAAAAAAGCAGTAATGCCTAAAGTTCCAATAACTGGATGTTTAGAGTGTGCTTTGTTCAAAATACAATAAATGGCAGCTTTTTTCTATGCCTGCATGATTTATGTAGCTCTTTAAGACCATAAAAGTGGGAGGTAAGTACTTCTTGAATTGGTTCTCCATTGATCCATATTATATAGTACACTGATGTCCCTAACACTGATGGAAACGGTACTGTGAGGTGGGCTCTGTGCTTAGCACCGAGCAGTACAGTATTCACAGAATAGCCAAGTACTGGGTTTCTGGGAGCTAACAGTCCGACAGAAGAGGTAGGTATTCAAAACATGACATCAACTACTATAGGCATTTTTCCAAATTGGCAAGTGTTGTGAAGAACTATGATGTATGATGACAGACTGTGACAAGGGAAATCAAAGTCTGTGTGGCGAAGTGCCATTTTGCTAAGAACTAAGAGGTGGGTATGAGCTCACTAGAAAGGAATCATGAGGAATTTGCCCGGGAAGAAGAGAAGAACAGTAGAAAGGTCTAGAAGTGAGGAATAACTTCCTGCACTATAGAAACAGAAAGAAAATCTGTGTGGCCTCTCAAAGAAAAGAGTGCCGGGACCCGAAGGTGGAGCAGAGGTAGAGGTATGCCAAATGTCAGGCGCAAGGAGTCCCAGCAGAGGCCTCAAGGGATCCCCAAGTAGGACATGAGATTGATGACGTGTCTGAAGTAGTGAAGTACCATACTTAAAGCTAGGTTTATAGCAATAGCTTTCTATCGCTTCTTGGCCTTTTGGCTAAGATCAAGTGTATAGTAATAGCTTTCTACTCTTGACTATATCAGAATTACCTCGATTAAGTGTATTTTCTATATATAGCTCATATTTAAAGTTGTTGTAACATTTCTCCATAATGAGGAAAAAAAATAAAATTTCAGACAAAATCAAGTTGCCAGAATTTGGCCGATTGCCAGATATTAAAACCTAGGTCTCTATCTCAGAAGCTCATGCTCTTAAATATTAAGAGTGTAATGAACTTTGTAAGGTATTCTGTTAGAACAGGAGGATATGGTTTAGGAACTGAAAACCGGGTAGTCATGCCCAGGAGCTTTCTAGAAAAGTGGCTAGTAATCGATTGTGCAACCCTTGAGAAGGTGGTACTTAAAGACTAAGTAAAAGGATTCCTCCTGGATGATGGTAGTCATCTTCCAGCTGTGTCTGCTCATCTGCTTGGGTTAAAGCAGTAAAAATGAAACGTTCAGTTCAGTTCTCTCTGGTTAACATTTATTGGTGTCAGGATGTGAAATCAAATGGCAGCTCCTGGGCCACCCTGATAGGGGCTGCCCATCTGGGCCTCAGCTTGCTGGCTTGTTTAAGATCTTTAAACAGACACTACCTCTCCCCCAAGTTCAAAAACAAACAAAACAAACAACAAAGAACGATTCTTATCTTAAAATTGCTCTCTTTCCTTCTTAAGCACATTTTCTTCACATTATCCCTGTTAATAGATGTACCAGGTTCACCTACTCCACAATGGTCCATAGCCCCAGGTAGGCAACCCCAACTGTTGCCTTTGCCCCCCTTTCCATAGGATCCCACAACTCTGTCAGCCCCTCAAGGACAGAACTTGAGCCTTTTGGTCTTCCTTTTCGATAGGATCATGAGAATTAAAGCTCTGTTTGTGCCCTTTACTGCTGTTCAGCTTCTTGAGTGACATCTTAGAATGGGTGGCTGAATAGGATTTGCTAGAACCCAAGGCTGGGCCTTCTCCATAAAACTCTGGTAATAAATGGTAAAAATCGCATTTTCTTTTTGATAGCATTACTGGGGTTTGAACCCAGGTTCTGCACACTGGTCTCTCTCCCCAACCCTTAATTCTTTTTATTTCTATTTATTTATTTATTTAATTTTAATTTTAATTTTTTTTTTTTGAGACAGTCTTGCTTTGTAGTTCAGGCTGGCCCTGAGCCCACTATGTAGCCCAGGCAAGCCTGGAACTCAGCAATCCTCCTGTCTCTGCCTCCCGAGTGCTGGGATTACAGGCATGAGCCACCACGCCCTGCACAATTCTTTTTATTTTTGAGAGAGGGTTTTGCTTATGTCGCGGCATTACATAGATCATCTTTTCTCCTTTTCTGTGTTGTATTTTAAAAAATCTACATAATATTTTAAAATTCAGAAATTTACTTGTATTCCTATTATTCTACTGCCTGTGTGATAGCATTTATTTTAGAAAAACTGTCCATAGTTTAGATTGCCCCAAATATTTGTCTGAATATTCACTTTTTGAGGGAAATGGAGGGGGAAGATTTTCTGTAGGGCTTCCATTTCAAAGGGGAAAGGTGGTATGAATAGTAATTTCTGCCTTGGAAGAGATTTTATTTTTAATCTTGTCATCCAACATAACTTATTTCTATTACTTGAGGCAAGTTCACTATGCAGTTCTCACTACTTCTGTTTTCTTAGGGGTTTTATTTGTTTTTTGATACTGGAAAAGTCATCCAAATTTTATTGATTTTTTAAAAAATAGATAATCAGGAAAATATATTGAATTTACAGGGAGAAGAAATATTCATTTTTTAGAATATTCAGTGGATTTGGCAAAGGGACTCCTCCATTGTTGTATTTTGTAATTCTGGGCTGCAAGAAAGTGGCAATAATAAGTGCAGAGACAATTATTTCCAAAATGGTAATTTTGAGTTAGCATCAAAACCACAGAAAGAAGACTGGATTAGAAGTACAGAGGCTAGCTAGTATCAGGATATGCATTTGATCCGTGAAATGGGAAATTAACCTATTTGGAGCTCAGTTGTTTAGCTCAGAAAACAAATAAACATTTATTATTGCTACATCATTGTCAACATTCCCTAAAATTTTCTTTGGTAGAATTATGCAGTCCTCCTGCAAACTTCAGTAGACTTTGGTAACTGGAATTTCCCTGGTATTTGGCCTTATCTCTTGATATAACTGAAAAGTCGGTTTATTTATGTGAAGTCATACTATATGGCTGATAAGTATGGTGACTTACTCTTCATGTGAACTTGGTAAAACAGTTAACTTATGATCATTAGTTTTCTCAGCTATAAACAATGTGTGATAAGGCTACCTTTTCATATTTGTTTTTAAGATTACATTAAAAACATGCTTGGGATTACTAGGCAAAGCATGTATGTTCAATGAGTGATTACAATTGCTGTTATTAGGACCCTCTTGTTATTTCTTTCATGCTTGTTATCTACACTTGCTGGTACATCAGCATTAGGTAAAGGAATCCTAGAACCCTTGACTTTCCGATGCTGACTCTCAATCTGAACGCTCTCTAATCTGGAGCCCCTCTCCTCACCAAGGACCACTATTGCCTTTCTGGACCTCTCCTTTCCTTGTCCATTTTGACTTTGTTCTGCCTATGCAAATATCAGCCAACTTCTCATGCTGAATCCCTCCTCTTCTCATGAACCCTCTCTGATGTTAGTTCATGCTGGTTTCTAGGGTTTCCTACAAAAAAAAATTATGGCACTGCCAATGTTAAAACACTCTATGTTCTTATCAGTGAATAGAAGGAAAAGAGGTTGCAGTGTGGAATTCACATACTAGGCTGCCATCACAACTGTTTGCAACTGGAAAATAAACTTAGTAATTTTGGTAAATCATTTAACTTGGCTAATTGTGTTTTCTTTATTTTCAAAATGAAGTCCAAATTACAGAATTCCAAAGGTTGTTTGTCTGAATACTAAATGGAATAAACACAATAAGTACTTAATACATGTTACACCTGTACTAAAATGTATCTTTCCAAATGCTTACTATTGACATTAACGAGAAATGTTTATTGACATGAATATATGGAAATGCCTTGTTTCTGCTAACGAGTTTGCAGGTCTTTTAAAACAGGGATAATTGTTTTAAATTTTTGCGCGAAGCATTTTAGTAAACAATTTTTTAGAACATGACTATGTGAAAGCACTTGTCAGACAAAGTATGTTGTTTGAGTCTAGAATTAAGCTAATGCAGTGCCTTACGTGAATAGGAGCTATGATGCCCCAATCACACAGAAAAATGCCCTGAGAAGCCTCGTATGATACTATGTGATACCACAGAGCAAAACAAGTGGAAATATCTATGGAAAAGTAGCAACTGTAATAATGAAATCATAAATGCAGTACTCAGTGAATTCTAGAGAACTCGAATGAAGGTAGATTTACTTTGGGACTAGCTCTTTTCAACAAGATGGGCAGCCTGACTTGTATTTTGTAGTCACCTTTTTTTATTTGTTCTAGAAGAACCTTGAAATACCAAAAACAAAATCTTAGCATTTCAAAATCAGTGATTTTTTTTTTTTTTGCTCAAGCTTACCATCTATCATTTCACTCTGGAGTTCATCCAGCTGCTCTTCCTAACAAAATTAAATCCATCACCTTCAGGCGTACAGAGTGTCAGTGGAAGGAGCTCCAGGGATATACCCTGAGTTTTCAGAAATAACATTTCTGAACCTTTTTGGAGAAGAATCAAGGAGTTAAACTGTGCAAACAATATAGTTTTAGAGGGAAACAACTTTTTGCCAGGATAAACACTAAAATCACGAATGTACAATCATTACTGGTCTTTTCTACTACTTTTGAAGTAACACTGAGGTAAAGTCTTTAGGATATGATGTTATTTGCTGTATAATTACTTATGTGAGATGTTTCTTTCATGATGGTGATCTTTCCCTGAAGATACATACTTATAATTCATTTTTCCTTATGCATGCTAACATCTTCAAAGTGGGCATTCTTATATATGTATGTGAACCTACTTTGTTACTATTAGTGTGACAGGATGCTAAGATACCAGTTAAATTATAATTTGAATTGGAATCTCCCTCATCCTAATTCACTGTTTTCAAGAATGACTTTTGGGATATTCCCAAGATCTCAAAATGAAGGTGTCGTTTAGATGTTTGTTTTAAGTTAGTAACTTTGGTGTCCTACTCTCAGAAGAGTAAAGACTGTTTTACTCTTTAATTTTATCCATACAAGTCAGTAGTAACAAAACTATCAACTGACACAACTCAGTGGACTAACTTTGTGTTTCCTTTGTATAACAGGAAATAAAGTGACTCATGATCTAGTATGTTTGAGAAACCTGGGTTAAAACCAAATGGAGATTTATTTTGTCTTCAAGACCCCTGGGAATCTGTATTCCCTGGTTGATCAGAGACTCTATCTAACTAAAACCAAACATTTTTGTGTATGCTAGGATGGATTGCCCTTTAGCGGACCTGTGTTATTTCTGACTAGACAAAATGACTTCCAAATATCCCTGCTATTTTTCAGCAAATGGCTGGAAATTTCAGAGTCTGTGACATATCCTTATAGAAAAAGCCTTTGTCATTGTCATTATTATATAGAACCGAATGATTATGTTTTTAAAATGTAAAGTTTACCAAGTAGACTCAGAGCATGCACAGGACTGGGAAACCTTAGTGAAGGTCTAGTTAGGTTGCTCAAGCCTAGTTCAGTGAGTTTGGGGTCAGAGTGAGAGGCCTGAATCCAGAATTCACTCCTATCTTGGAAGCAAGCCCATAGCTCTTGAGTTTTCTGCACAGTAACATGAGTAAAGCCTGGGGACTGCTTCACAGTATTTTCTCTATTACAGTGAGGACATAAAGCTCTATGCCCTTTGCCAAAGGTGACAGGCGAGTGTCACCCTGACCGGGGACGTGGGGTTCGTATGCTGGACCATGGAGAGTCCCAGCAGCCCAACTGGTATCACAGAAGTGCCCGCACTTGTCCCCGAGAAGTGGTAAATGTGTGCTTTCAGGACAAAAATTTCAAAGCACCAATTAAATCTCTTTAGAGTTGCCTTTTAGTTAATTCTTTAACCCAGAGGCCAGTCATTAATAGAATGAAAAGTGGAATTATGCAAAGACTTGAGGCTCATTAATCTAAGTGTTGTTTCGCTCATATCTCCCTCTCTCACTCTGTAGGAGGGAGCCGAGAGAGCAGGAGACAGCTTTTTTTTGATCTGATAACAAATTGGTAGAGGAGTCCTCAGTGGTTAGAGCACTGGACTTGAAAACTCTGGGTGTAGGTCCATTAATGAGTGGCAGAAGAATTCTTATTGATTGAGTTTTCAACAGTTGCATTGGTAGCTACTTATAGCCAACTTGCTTCTAGGATCTGGGAAAAAAAAATCAATTATGGCAGTGAACACAAGCCTGAATCTTGTAAATACACACACACACACACACACACACAATGTTAGCTGATAAGTTTTAAAAAGAAAACCATATCAGGAAAAGAACACAAGACAGTAGTTACATGCTTAGTTCTTTAATTTGAAAGGCCTCTGCTGCAGTAAGGGAGGGAGGAAGTCATATAGTGTCCAGAAGAGCAAAGCTGGCTGCTTTAAGATCTTCTCCCTGTGACAGAAAACAGCTGCATGGTGAAAGTAGAGTGAGAAAGGGCAAAACAGCTCCGAGAAGACAGAAGGCTGTGGCCAGAGTCCATTGCTTCTTTCAGACCACAGTGAATCTTTGGTTTTGGTTTTAGGAGAGACAGAAAACGAGTGAAGGTTCTAGCAGAAAAGGGACGCTTGCTTAGTGTTACTTGCAGTTTTAAGACTCGTAGTGTTTTTCTTTTTTATCTAAACGAAGGTCAGCTAGGCTGAGCTACAGTTGCTCTCTT
Organism: Thryonomys swinderianus; assembly: GCA_004025085.1. Taxonomy (NCBI): domain Eukaryota; kingdom Metazoa; phylum Chordata; class Mammalia; order Rodentia; family Thryonomyidae; genus Thryonomys; species Thryonomys swinderianus. The sequence goes on along the minus strand of PVIC010047489.1, from coordinate 1,328 downwards.
CGGAGTCAGATTTCTCAAAGAAGAACGTGGAGTAACTTTTGCTTGTTTTTCTGTTTACCATTACCAGCAGATTGCCAGCACGCGGAGCAACATATCTTCCTGTGCTGCCCCAAGGTAGGAAGAAATAGAAAATGTCCTTTTCTCTTTCGAGTGGAAAGATAGTCTTTATCAGAAGTCCCGTCATTAAATGTTACCTCAGGTCTTGTTGGTAAACACGGTACCTCAATCCATCCGTCTGGTCAGGGGACTAGAACTTAGACTCTCTTCTCTTGAAGAGAGCCTAACCTCACTTCACACAATACCTCTTTTCACCCCTGATGTTTGTACAAAATTTGGAATCCGTGAGCCAGGAAAAAGGCAACGAATAGGCAAGAGACAGCGTCTAAGTTATACCTAAAGGGAGTCAGTCTCTATTAAACAGATGAAGGAAAGAGAAGAATGATATGAGCCTCAGTACATCCCATAAAAGGAAAGGCTTCAAACAAATGTTCCCTATTATGTTTCCCTCAGCCCTCCTCGTTTTTCCCACATCCTGATTCTGTGGCTTTGTATAGTTTTTCATAGCTTATTAAATGTCTCAGAAATCTGCTGTTCTCAAAGTTTATTAATCTTTCCCATGTCATTTTTCAAGTCATTTGTTTCACAGGGCTTTCTAAAAATGGAAGTGTAAAATGTTTATTTACTTAACTTCAGGCATTTTGTTATTGGGTCATTGCTTTCCTAATTCTAAATCGGTCTAACTGATACTTCCAAATTATGCATTCTTCCTTTTTAGGAAAAGAGTTATAAAAATAATACCCATCCAAGAAAAGAAAATGCATGCTCATCTTAGAAATCAATACAGTAGAAAGGATAGGGTTTCTTTTTAAATGCCATGAATTTTTATTTTCAGAATTAGACTCTGTTATAAATTCCTTAATTTGTTATCCATGGACCCGAGACGTGCCTGAAACCCTGGTTTGGTGTTCCTTTGATTTTGGGGGGAAGAAGTTTTTTTCCCCTTAATCTTGCAGAGGTACAGTGCAATTTTTCTTTTCTTGTTTTCTGTTTCTGAAAAATTTTTGGTAAGGAATTTAATAGAAGAATTTAGTAGAATTTTGCATGTAAATACAAAAGAAGCTTTAGTTAGCTATTTTCCCATTGGATTTTTTTTTTTTTTTTTTGGTAACAAGCAAGACTCATTTCAATATAGTATTTTCCTAAACTACAGAAGTTGGGGTGATAAGAGACACTTGGGGGTGGGACTCTGGTGGCAGTTGGAATGAGTTGGAACTATTTTATAGTATGTGGATTCTTCTTTATTCTTTTTTTTTTTTTTTTTTTTTTTT
>PVIC010047488.1:0-13858 GCA_004025085.1 Thryonomys swinderianus | reverse complement strand
CTTTGTAGTTCAGGCTGGCCCTGAGCTCACTATGGTGCCCAGGCAAGCCGCCGCGAACTCAGCAATCCTCCTGTCTCTGCCTCCCGAGTGCTGGGATTACAGGCGTGAGCCACCACGTCCGGCATTGTGGTATGCGGTGTTGATTGTTGGTGGGCGTGTCTCCATGCCCAGCATTATATGTGGTCACCGGGGATCGAACTCAGGACCTTGCGCTTGCGAGGCAGGCGCCGGAACACTGAGCTAACCCTCCGGCCCTCTAATTTCTAAAATAAGTTAGAAATCTGAATTCTAATAGGAAATATTTTTACATATCATTTTTATTTCTTCTGTGATGCTCAAGGTTGAACCCAGGGCCTCATCCATGCTAACTAGGTGCTCTGCCACTGAACTACACTGAACTCTCTTTTGCTTCAATTTTTATTTTTTATTAGCACGTTTGTAGTACATCATGGTCACATTCCTCATGGAGAGTCAATACATGTACTTACCACATCTTAATTCTTTTTTATCCCCTTTCCCTCCTCTCCCTCCATCCCTTGGTTCCCTTCCTGTTTACAAAATATCTATTTCCCTATTTCCTATTGTCTCTTTTATTTTGCTTTGTATTTATATTTTGTGTTTCTTATATAAGAGAAATCATGCATTATTTAAGCTCACAAGTCTGATTTGTTTCACTTAACGTTATTTCTCAAGGTGTATTCATTTTCTTAGAAATGACTTGTTTATTCTTTTTTTTTTTTTTTTTTTGCTTTTTGAGATAGGGTCTCGCTTTGTAGTTCAGGCTGGCCCTGAGCTCACTGTGGTGCCCAGGCAAGCCGCCACGAACTCAGCAATCCTCTTGTCTCTGCCTCCCGAGTGCTGGGATTACAGGCGTGAGCCACCACGTCCAGCACTGTGGTATGCAGTGTTGATTGTTGGTGGGCGTGTCTCCACGCCCAGCATTATATGTGGTCACCGGGGATCGAACTCAGGACCTTGCGCTTACAAGGCAGGTGCCAGAATCACTGAGCTAACCCTCCGGCCCTGTTTATTCTTTTTATGGTAAAGTAGTATTCCACTGTGTATAAATACATTTTATTTATCCATTCATATATTGATGCACGTACAGGTTCCTTCTACTATGTAGCTATGGTGAATGGCTAAACGTGCTATTCTGCTATAAACATGGGTAGGTATACAACACTGTAATATGATGTATTTGGCTCTTTTGGGAAGATACCTTGAAGGGGAATGAATAAGTGGATCAAAGAACTTTTGAGTAATTGCCATACTGATTTCCATAACAGTTGTACTAGTTTACATTCCCACCGACATTATTTTCCCCCTGTAGCCTCAGCAGCACATTTGTTCTTATTTTACTTTTTTTTTTCTTAGACAGAGAGGGTTTCTACATAGTTCAAGCTGGCCTTGAAGTTATAATGTAGCCCAGGCTAGCCTCACATTCACAGCTGTCCTCCTGCCCCAACCTCTCAAGTGCTGGGAATACCCACTATGCTCAGTGACCAATTTCCCTTCACTGGTAACATGGTGTCTACCCTTTCACTATCTCTCATACAAAGGTGCTATTTGGGGCAGAAATCCATTCCCATCATTCACAAACACTTGAATCAAAACCATCTTGAACATCATTTTCAATCTCACTGGCTGCTGGAAGCCACATCTCTTCAAAAGCCAAAAGCATGCCAATAGTGTTCACCCTGCTGCCACTTTAGGCCATTTAAATAGTAGCCTTTCTCTAAACCACCTGGAGAAAAGGGGCTCATACCTAGCTAAGGTTCAGTTTATGAAAAGATGCTATGCTGCAGAAATCTGATCCTCATAACCATGGGTTCATTGTGTGAGACCTGGACTCTGTGTTGGTATTTAGGTCTGAAGTCAGTGTGAGGCCTTATTGGGAGCAAAGGAAAAACTTCCTGGTGTTTTCACGCTGCCCTGGTGCTGTCACACCTGTACCAAACGTGCTTAACATTGAAATGTAGGAAACACAAATAGGGGCTGTGGGGAACAGGGGAAAAGGAACATAACTAGAATGTTTACAGTTAAATTCTAGTCTCCTGTGAGCTTGACAGCACAAGGTGAATTAATAAATAGACAAAAATAAGATTTTGAAAAGCTAAGCTTGGGCCAGATCCAAGTGACTCTGTGCAGCAAAGACAGCCTCCAACCACCCCCCCCACACACACACACCGTTGCTACATCTTTTATTATGTATATCTCAGGTAACAAAGGACTCAAAGTCCCAGGACCTGGCTGAGACTCAGAGGCAGAGGTCAGGAGGTGGCCCAGATAATAGGTCCAGGCCTAGTGAAGCGTGGTGGTGTCTGACTGTGATCCCAATACTCAAGGGGCTTGGGCAGGAGATTGGTGCAAGACGGAGACTACCTTGGGCTACATAAATCAAGTCCAGTATAAACTACACAAGAAGACCCTGTCTCAAAAAAGAAAGAAAGAAAAAATAGAACAAGGCTGTAGAGAAAAGGAGGTATCAGAGCTGCACCTCTGTAGTGATTTCATGTCCTCCCAGAAACTGTGAATGTGACCTGATTTTGAAATAATCTCTTTGCATAAGATGAGGTCCAACCGCATTAGGGTGCCCCTTAGTCCAACAATTTGGGTCCTTACGAGGAGGAAATTGGGAAAGACCCAGAGGGGAAGGAACGTGGAGATGGAGGCTGAGGCAGAGCAGCCCAGGATGGCTAAGGATTGCCAGCGGCCACCAGAGACCGGGAGGAGGCACGCAAAGACAGCCATCCTGTGTACGCCTTGATCTTGCATGCTGCCCTCCCGAACTGTGAGTCGTAACCTTCTGTTGTCTCACTTTTTTTTTTTTTTTTTTTTTTTTTTTTTTTTTTACTTTTTTACAGTTGGGGATGGAATACTGGGTCTCATTCACCTAAGACAAGAGCTCCATAATTGAGCTACATGCCCAGCATAGAATTTTATTGTGTTAACGTCACAGTGGTCACAGGAAACGACTGTAGCTCCAAGAAGCCTTATCATAAAGGTTCATCGATCCGGATCAATCTGGTCGGCTGCTCTTCCTGGTTGGCAGCCTTGGCGGGCCCCACAACTGCCTGCGACTTATGTCCAGCAGGTGGCGCTCCTCGCTCACGCTCCCAGCCCATTTCCCCACCTCCTGGCGGGGCGGCCAGGGGGTGCCAGATGAGCTGGGCCGCCCTCTCACAGGAGCAGACTTTTTCCACGGGCAGATGGGGTGAGATGAAGTTTATTTCCTCCCTGGATGTAGGATTAAAAGAGTCCGGGAGTGAGACGATTGAAGGAGGTGGTCGTGGAAGGCACCCGGCAGGTCACAGCATTCAAACCTGGGACAGAGACTTGGGCAACTGGAGGGTGGGGGTTTTCCCGTCAGTGACCCCTGTTACCCCATAGGGCAGTGTCCCTAGGATGTGCTGTGCGGTGTTTTTGTTGTTGTTTTGTTTTTTTGGTATTAGGGATTGAACTCTGGCCCTGTGCGTCCAAGGTTGGCACTGTACCACTTGAGCTAAATTCCCAGCCCTGTGTAGTGTTTTAAAAGTCATTATAGACCTGTTTGTTTTGAGCCTTGGGTGGCTTATCCGAGGCATCAAGACTCTATCTCTCCCAGACTCAGGGTGGCCTGGGTCAGTGCCCACTACCCCCACCCCCACCCCCAGCCACAGAGCGCACTGGCCTTGCAAGGTGAGCGGTCCCTGAGGCTATGGGCAGGTGCCACCCTCCTGAGGAATCCACCACCTCCCAGCTGGCTCCCAGAGAGCCAGACTGCTCCTTGAGGACAGTCCTCAGTGGTAGGTGTTAGGAGGGGGTGTGGAACCAGCTCCAGTGCAAGAGCCAGACCCAGGAAGGTGACTCCATCCTGCCACTCACCAGCCCCGTGATCCCGCCTCTGGCAGCACCTCTGCTTTCCAGGTTGTGAAAGAACTGATCCACTTGCCTTTACTAATACTGGCATGTGACCCAGGGGACATGAAAATCTGTACCCACTAAATAGCAACTCCCCAGTCTCCTCCGCTAGCCCTGGCACCCACCACTGTGGTTTCTGTCTCTGGATCTGATGGCCCTGGGGACATCAGTGGAATGGAATCCTACAGGGTTTGCCTTGAGTATGGCTATTTTCCTCACCATGACATTTTCAAGGTGCATCCATGTTGGGCCATGATTGTGTCAGGATTTTATCTTTTCTGCTAAATAATATCCACTGCACAGATGGACTGTGTACTGTTTATCTGTGAAATCAATGTAACTCCCAACCTGCTAGATGTCATATACACTGAGTTCATGTTTCCAAATTTGAAGAACAAATGCTAAGAAATGATGGAGGTTAAGAGTAGAGAATATTTTATAACAATATTTTAGCTCCTGAGAGATATGAGAGAACCCTCAAAATGGGTTGCCAATGAACTTACATTTCAAAGGAAGTTTTACAGAGCAAAGCCACGAGGTTGGTACAATGTGGGATGGAACTATGACTAACCAATAAGATCGCAAGTATAGCTGCTTAGGTAATATCAGTCCAGTGTGGAAGCAGGTCACATAGTGAGTGCACATGGAGAGAACAAGGACTTTTTAAGGAAGGGATGGTCCTGGGGGCTGACGTTGATCTAGACTTTATTGGATCAAATAATACCAGCTATAGCACGTTGCTTATCCCTCAGGAGGCACGAGGCCTGCCTGGTCATTCTGTCTTTGAGCCTGGATCTTGCTATGTTGCTCAGACAGACCTCTGCACTGACTCCCTTGAGGACCCTGCCCTGTCTGACTGCCTAGAGTGTTACTGCCTAACTTAGCTGTCTATAATAGATGGACATTTAAGTTGTGTCCATCTTTGGCTACTGTAAATAGTCCTGCTTGAAGGAAGATCATAAATTTAGGCCAGCCCAGGGCAAAAAAAAAAAAAAAAAAAGAAAAGAAAAGAAAGGCCCTACTGTAAACATAAGTGTACAAATACCTCTTATCCATTTTCTGGGGCATATACCTAGAAATACAATTCTGGGTCATATGATAAATCCATTTTAAAGTTTCTGACAAACCTCCGTATCATTTGCCAAAGCAGCTGCACCATGTCACAGCCCCACTCATAGTGCCCAAGAGTTCTTCCTTCTCCACACCTCTCCCAACGCTTTATTTTAATAGTAGCCATTCTAAGTAGGCTGAAGTGTTGGATGCACACTGGATTTGAAAGAAGCCTTGGATATTTACAAAATCACTGGGGACTGTGGAGGCCCTGGGCTGGGCCTTCTGGGCAGTTCAGCCACCAGGACCCCACTGAAGCAGTCCCTCAAAATGCAGGGCTTTGAGATCAGAGTGTACCCCCTGCCGCAACTGGTTTGCTCAAGACCAGAACACTGAACTCGTGCTTTAGAAAACTCCAGGCCCTCCTGGGTGTGGTAGCACATGCCTGCCATCCTAGCACTCAGAAGGCTGAGGCAGGAAGATTAACACAAGTCTGAGGCCATTGTGAGCTACACAGTGAGTTTGAGGCCAACCTGGAATATGTAGCAAGACCTTGTCTCAAAAAACAAACAAATAAAATAAAGGCTTGTACCTCAGTAATGCAGTACCTGTCTAGCAAGTGCAAGGCCCTGAGTTCAGTTCCTGCTACTACTGTAAAAACAGAACAAGAAATAAGAAAAATCTCAGGTTCTGTGACCCAGCAAGAAGGTGAAACACAGCCAGATCTGCAAGCGTCTCTCTTCTCCTTCATCTGCACCCTGTCTCAGTGAAATGTGCTCACCTGGTAGATCCTATCTACATCCAAAAGCTATCTGCAAGGGAGCCCAGCAAACACAGCTCTCAGCTTTCCACCTCTGCAAGTCAGAAAGGTGCAGACAGAGAGGAGACCACAAGCCGAGATCGCTCAGCAGGTGCTCAGCACATAGCAGTCTTGTTCATACCCTCTAGAAAGAGGGAACCAGGAAATGGCTCCTCTCAGAGACACCATCCTTCAGGCCCCAGGCAGGCTTCCTTCTGCCAAAGGACTTTGTGCCTGCCATTCCCTTCTTGAATTGAACCTACCTATTCTGCCTTTTTATCAACTTCTACTCAGCTAAAGAGTCACTTCCTCATAGCAACCATGTTCTTATTATGCAAATTAGAATAACCCAGGTACCCACTGACAGAGAAGGCCAAGAACTTATGGTGTATTCATACAGCAATGAAGAAGAGTGTCCTATTGCCACATGCAACAGCATTCAGGCATCTCAGAGGCATAATTGTCCAAATTGTCGAGGAGGGGAGAGGACCAGACACAAAAGAGTACGTTTGATGTGCTTCTTTTCACAGGAAACAAAGAAACAAAATTAGTCAACAACAAAAAGGCGAAGAAGAGCAGTTGCTTTGGTGGAGAGGTTATTGCTGGGTAAGGGGACAGGGAGCCTTCTAGGGGTGGACATGCTTTATAGTTTGGTTAGGGGTGGTACCTAGGTGTACACATTGGTAAAAGAACATTGAACTGTACTTTTTTGAGCCTGGATCTTGCTATGTTGCCCAGACTGACCTTGAATTCCTGAGCTCAAATGAGTCTCCTGCCTCAGCCACCCGAGTAGCTGGTGATATGTGTGCATCTCTGTGATTTGGATTAAAATGTGTGGGTTTTTTTCCTTGAGACAGGGTCTTGTTTTATAGTTTAGGCTAGCCCTGAGCTCACTATGGAGACCAGGCAAACCTCAAACTCAGCAATCCTCCTGCCTCTGCCTCCTGAGTGCTGGGATCACAGGTTTGAGCCACCATGCCCGGCATTGTGGTGTGTGGTACTGATTCCTGGTGGGAGTGACTCACCACACCCGGAATGTGCTTACTGGGGATCAGACCAGGGACCTTGTGCACTAGGCAGGCGCCAGAACCACTGAGCTAAATCTCTGCCCCCAAATGTGTATTCTTTATATGATAAAAAGAGAAAATAAAATAAGCTCCTTTCTGAAGCCTTTCCCCTGGCTAACTACCCACCCCGTAAAGAGGGCCGTAGCTCTGGGTGCCCACCATTGGCTCCCACTGCTCTGCACTGGGAGGTTTCCTGTGGGAGGCATTCAAGCCTTCATGCTCCAGAACGTCAGCTCAGAGCCGGAGGGCTGGCTGTCTCCAAGGGGCCTGCGTCTCTGGCTGTGGGCTGCCGAGCATCTGCAGTGAGCATGGGTAACCGCTGGGGGGGGGACCAGCCCACTCTCTGGCAGCAGCGCAGGGCGCCTGTCTTGCAACGTGAGTTCTAAACCCGGAGCCCGGCAGAGTCATCACAAGCAAACCTGTAATCCTCCAGCATCCAGCTGAGCCGAGCAGCTGCAGAAGGCGGGTTTTCGAAACAGAACCACCTACGCCTGTCACTTGTCTCCTCCACCTTCCACGTTCAAATATCTTTACTCCCCCCAAAAAACAAATACTTTTATTCTTTCACCTTGAAATCTCAGCACTTAAGATTCTTTAGTTGCCTGTGCACGTCATATTTATGTAACAGTGCTCGTGTGACACAGGCTGCCTGGTGCATGTGATCAGGAGCAGGGAACACTGGTGTTTTGAGGAGGGGGAGGAGGAGAAAGTAAAATACATCTATGGCTGGGTCTGTCTTCAGGGCAGGGAGCCCAAGCAGAGCCACACTGCCCAGGACCAGGATGTGCCTGGCCTCTCACTGGACAGATGAAGAAACTGGCGCAGAGAAGCTCACCAACTTGCTCAAGGTTGCACAGCGAGGGAACAGTGAAATCTCAGCAGCGCCGGGATGTGGGAGGGCTCCGAGCTCTGTGTGCCTGTACAAGCCCTCTCGACCCCATCTCTGCGGAGAAAGGACGCACACGCTCCCCACGTCCTCTCAGCGTCCAGCTGTGTCAGCGGGTGAGCCATCTCCCGCCTAGGAGAGCCTGGTCCCAGCTGGGTAGAAGCAGGCTCCAGCCACAGATCTCCCTGACCTGTCTCCTGCAAACCTCTGCCTTCCCCCCAAGGCAGCCCTGTGCTTACCCGGCAGATCACTTTAATCACCTCTTTGATGGCCCATCTCCCAGTGGTGCACAGAGGCCGCATAGCCAGGTGGGCCTGAGGTCCCCTTTGAGACAATGAACCCGGGAGCTGGGGGAGGGCAGTGCCGGGTTTGTCCATTGCAGGCAGCCCTCACGGTTTCCCGAGCCACGAGGAAAGAACGCACTCTGCAGCCGTTACTGGGGTCTTTGGTGACACTTGGGTCTGACTTAGGATTCCAAAGCTTTGGCACTTGCACAAATCGCCGTGTTTCCTCTGGCTCTAGTTTCCTGGTGTCAGCTCCCAGGGGCATGATAAACCCGTCACACATCAGAAATGTGCTCCATGCACCTGACCACTTGGGTGCCCTGGCTCACCCATCCCACTCTAAATGTGCTCGGGATGCTCACAGTCACCTGTAGTTGGCCAAAACCATCTACTGCACGGCCTGTGGTCATGAGGTATGGGCTGGCCGGCCTGAAGGTGGCAGAGAGGTTCTCGGGTGGAGCTTTATACCACTGTGAAGTGAAACAAGCCCAACTGGATCCATCAGCCCTGAGAACCAAATGTTCAGGTGCAGTAGGACTATGGGCGCTGAGAGATCCTGGGCACCTCAAGGTCCTTGCCTCTCCTGGGCTCCCTGGAGGTTGAGACCAGGACCAGGCTTCTTCTGAAATCATCCCCTGGATGAGTTCCCACCCTCCCCAGGGTCTACCTGTCCACCCAAGATCTCCTGGGAGTCCCCAGTAGACCCTGCATGGGGCGTATTGTGTGCAAGTGGTCTGAAATACAAATGTGTGCCTGTTTCTACGGTCAGCCTGCGACCCGCACAGACTGGACACCACTTGACGCTCTTCGTAGCACAAACTGCCCTAGCATGGAGCCCAACCCACTGGCATGTTCCCTTGTTACTTATTTCTCATTTGCAGTGCTGAGGGCCGATCTCAGGCAAGCCTCCACATGGAGCTGCACCCTGCCTGCCTATTTGCTGTTCTTAAGGAAGGGCCTGTGTGCCCTGCCAGTCTGTAATGGAGAAGAACCAGTAACCTGAGCAAAACCCTCACGTGAAGCTCTCTGTTCACTAACTAGGTTTGCTGTATTTGTTTTCAGTGGCTGCGAACATTAGAGAATTCCTTGTCCCTAAATATCCTAAATAAGGTAAAAGAAAACTGGAATTGGATATTGAACAAGAGCTTGCTTGTTGCCTGTCCAGTATCTATTCTCTTTGTCTTTCTTCGTAATATGACTCGATTTTATTCATGGTGACCAGGTGAGCAGCTAAAAGACTTCATTTCCCAGTTTCCCTTGCAAATAAGGATAATCAATGAGAGACAAGCAGAAGTTGTAGGACAGGATTTTCAAGAAGGCCTCAGAAAAGGTAGTGTGTCCTTTCATATTCTTGCTTCTCTTTCCTCTCTGGAATATACGCATGATGGTTGGCATGCTAGTAGCCGTTTTGTGATCCTGAGTGTGGAAGCCAAACAATAAATATAGCAGAACAACAACAATAACAAAAAGAAAAGAATGATGGATTCCTGATAACTAATTCTCTGGAGTTACACACCTGCTTGAGAATTTCTGACTTCTTTGACCTATGCAAATATTTAAGCTATTTGTTTTAGGTCTTTGTTATTTGTAGCTGATTATAATTCTTAACGGATACAGACATCACTACAGATTTATAGTTTTTCTCCTTGGTGGAATAAAAGGACACTTTCTTCCCATCCTTTCCTCCATCCCGCAGAGCCACTGGTCCCTCACAGAGATTTCCCTGTAAAGAGCAGGACACCCCTCACATCACAGAAAGCCACTTAGCTAGGCGAACAGGCCCACTTAAGAAAATGGGTAGATTCCACCTCTAAAATAGGGTCAGTAGAACAAATGACAGGACAGTTTCTGGTACTTCACAGATTAGGAGGAAAAGACAGGGAAACTGTCTAGTCTCTCCCTCTGTTAATTATTATGAAATAGCATCAAGGTCCTAACGCAGCATGCTCTATGTTAGAAAACCATGAGAAACAACCAGTGTCTGTGTGTGGTGAAACAGACATTCTGTGCTCTTTTAGCAAAACAGCAGCACCACGCTGCACATGTTGACTGCATGATTGTCGCAGTGCCTAAGACACAAAGGGGCCTCCAAAGGTCTGACCGTGTAACACCCAAAACTGGATGGAACTGCTGCGGGGTGGAACGTCAGGATGGTGCCGGATGTTTGCCAAGGGACACCAGGCTGCTGGTAAAGGCCTATGTCCCCTTTCTGCAGTGCGGTTGCACAGGTATACTCACAGAGCTGTGTGATGAGGCTCTGTGGGGATGTCTGCGTGCAGGTCTTAAATGTCATTAACAGTTGCATTGGGCAAGTCAGCGGTGGCAGCACATCAGGGAGGGCATCCTCAGTGTGGCCGATTATAGAACATGACACTGGAGGGGCTCGAGCATCCTGAGGTCTCTGGGATGTTCAGTGCCAAGGGCCAGGTGCTCCCTGCACTCCCAACTCTGGAAAGGGAGTTTGGCTCAAAAGAATATCGACTGCTGTGGGGAGCTGAGGTGCCGTGGCAAGTGTTGAATGGAGGCGGACCCATGTGGCCTTGTCTAACTAGGCAACCCAGCCCTCCCCAGAGCCTCCTCCTGAGTGTTTCCCGCCATCCTCCTGAGAGCCTCAGGTGGTCTGTGTCACATTCTGCAGAAGCCCAGGCCTGGGGAAGCAGTGGGGACCAGTTTCAACAGATGCCATGAACATGTGGGGGTCACATCCTGATCGATGCATCGCGAGATGAAAACCAGGGAAGTGGACAGTGTGCTGAATCCGCACAACTTCCCACACATGTGAGCTGAGCGGCAGAGTTCTCTAGAGTCTGCTGCTCCCCCTGGTGATCGAAAGGGTAAGCGAGACAGACCCACAGCTCACCTGCCATCACCACAAGAGAGGATCAGGCCGTGTAGTATGAACCCAGAAAGAGATCAACGCTTACATTCCAAGACAGCAACGCCTATCACATTTACACCATTGTAAAGCTGAGACACGAAGTGGAACAACTGTGAGGAGACGATATTTGGCTGTATATCTGCCCCAGCAGGTATCCGGGATCTGAGAAGACAACTCAGCTTCCACTGAGAAACACGGTCCTAGATCTGAAACAGGAGAGACCGTGGAGGCAGTGGCAAAATCTCCAGACACTATCTCCCTGAAGGTCTACTCTGGTGGAGAGACAGAGGGGAAGAGACCAACAGCCACAGTGGACTGCTAGCAACAGGTCAACAAACCCAAGGCATGAGAATTATGGCAGACTTTTCAACCCAAGTCAAGGAGAGCCTGGAGTGAAGTATTTCAAGCCCTAAAAGAAAATAACTTCCAATCTAGGTTAATGTGTCCAGCAAAACTGTCTTTCCAAATTGACAGGGAAATATGCTTCCCCAACAAAGAACACCTGAGAAACTTCATGAATACCAAACTAGCACTCCAAAAAATTCTGATGAAATTCTACAATGAAGGTCGCAACTCTATGAAGTCTAACAGAGTAAAAACAGGAAGCAAAACATGAAGTTAAGTGGAAAGGAAGAGAAAAATTAAAAAATAAAAGAACCAACAACAGGGACTTATCATGACAAGGGTAAGTCAATACATATCAGTTATAACCATCAATGTTAATGGCTTCAAATCACTATTTCAATCAAAAGAAATAGTAGCCATTTTGTGATTAAGATGAAAGATCAAACAATATGCTGTAGGGTTGGAGATTTAGCTCAGTGTTCTGGTGCCCGCTTAGCAAGTACAAGCTCCCTGGTTCAATTCCCAGTAACTACATACAATAATACCGGGAATGGTGACTCACTCTCACCAGCAATCTGTACCACATACCACAGTGCCAGGCATGGTGCCTCACACCTGTAATCCCAGCACTTGGGAGGCAGAGGCAGGAAGATTGCTGAGTTTGAGGCTAGCCTGGGCTCCATAGTGAGTTTGGGGCCACCCTGAACTACAAAGTGAGACCCTGTCTCAAAAAAAAAAAAAAAAGCTATATTCAAGAAACACAATTCAAAAAGAAATCCATAGACTGGGCCAGAGATTTAGCTCAGTGATTCTGGTGTCTGCCTAGCAAGCTCAAGGTCCCTGGTTTGATTCCTGGTAACCACATACAGCAATACTGGGCATGGTGTCTCATCCCCACCGGCAATCAGTACCACATACCACAAATGCCAGGCTTGGTGGCTCAAGCCTATAATCCCAGCACTCAGGAGGCAGAGGCAGGAGGATTGCCTGGGCTATATAATGAGCTCAGGGCCAGCCTGAACTATAAAGTGAGACTCTATCTAAAAAAAAAAAAACCCTCAAAACTCAATAACCTTTTTGTACAGTAGTAACAGACTCACTAAGAGAAATTAGGGAAATAATTCCTTTCACAATAGCATCCAAAAAAAATTATCTAGGAATCAGTCTAACAAAGGAGGTAAAAGACTTGTACTCTGAAAACTACAGCACTCTGAAAAAGGAGATGGAAGAAGATATTTAAAAAAAGAAAAGACATCCTATGTTCCTGGGTAGGAAGAACTAATATAGTGAAGGTGGCCATCCTTCCAAAACAGTTCTATAGATTCAATACAATCCCAGTTGAAATCCCAATGATATATTTCAAAGAACTAAAGAAAACAATGCAGAAGTTCATTTGTACCAGAAGAGACCTAGAATAGCAAAAGCAGTTCTTGGCAACAAAGACGTGGCAGGAGTATCACAGTCCTCAATTTGAAACTATACCACAAAACCACTGTGATAAAAAAAAAAAAACAGCATGGTACTGGCAAAGAAACAGACCTGAGGACCGATGGAATAGATTACAAGATGCAGAAACAACTCCAGACATACCAAGTCACATCATTTTTGAGAGAGAAACCAAATATCCTCAATGAAAGAAAGATAAACTTTGTAATAAATGATGCTGGAAAAACTGGGTTTCAATCTGTTGAAGATCAAAACTACACCTATATCTTTCACTGTGCTCTAAACTGAAATCAAAGTGGATTAAAAATGTATTAAAACAGAAACACTAAACCTGCTGGAAGATAGGTTAGGTAGAATTCCTGGACACGTTGGCATAAGGAAAGACTTTATGAACAAAACCTCAGTGCATGGGAATTAGCACAAAGAATCAACAGCTGAGATCTCATATTATTAAAAAGCTTCATACCTCAAGAGAGTAAAAAGACAACCTTCAATTTAGAAAAAAAATTTACCAGCTGTTCCTCAGACAAAGGACTACTATCTAGAATATACAAATAAGTTTAAAAAACCAGGTCCCTTGGGCCGGAGATTTAGCTCAGTGGTTCTAGTGCCTGCCTCGCAAGCACAAGGTCCTGAGTTCGATCCCTGGAAACCACATACAATGCTGGGTGTGGTGATTTAAACCCGCCAGCAATCAGTACCACATAACACAGTGCAGGGCATGGTGGCTCACGCCTGTAATCCCAGCACTTGGGAGGCAGAGGCAGGAGGATTGCTGAGTTCGAGGCTTGCCTGTGCTACATAGTGACCTCAGGGCCAGCGTGAACTGCACAGCGAGACCCTGTCTCAAAAAAAAAAAAACCCAGATCCCCCCAAAGTTAAAGACCCAATTCAAAAATGGGCATCTGAAGTGAATAGATATTTTCAGGTTAAGAACTATAGCTGCAAAGAAACATATGAAAAACTGTTCAACATCACTGATCTTTCAAGAAATGAGGATGAAAACAATGCTGAGATTTCATCTCACTCCACAAAGAATGGCTGCTATCAAGAAATCGCTGGGGATTTATCTCAAGTGGTACCGTCCCTACCTTGGAAGCACAAGGGTCAGAGTTCCATCCCTTGTACCACAGAAAGAAAGAAAAGAAAGAGAGAGAGAAAGAGAGAGAGAGGGAGAGAGAGAGAGAGAGGGAGGGAGGGAGG
>PVIC010047487.1:0-13885 GCA_004025085.1 Thryonomys swinderianus | reverse complement strand
TAAGGACCTGAGTTCGATCCCCGGTTACCACATATAATGCTGGGCGTGGTAGCTCACGCCTGTAATCCCAGCACTCGGGAGGCAGAGACGGGAGGATTGCTGAGTTCGCGGCGGCTTGCCTGGGCACCATAGTGAGCTCAGGGCCAGCCTGAACTACAAAGCAAGACCCTGTCTCCAAAAAGCAAAAAAAAAAAAAAAAGTTTCATATAAACTTTCAACATATAAACCTTAATATCTTGAAGAAATAACTGTTTTTTGATTCCTACCCCTGACTCAAGAAGAAATAGAAATCCAAAATAAACAAAATGGAAGAGAGTAAAACACCATCAAATAACAATTTTAAAAGGCATCAAAATGAATTGTTTTCATGTTTGTCTTTCAAAAACTTATATGTCCGCTGGGCGTGGTGGCTCATTCATTCATCTGTACTGAATTTGTTTTTCTCTTTCTTTCTTCATCTTGCACCATTGCTTTTTTCATTAGATTAGATTTTCATTAGATTGTTTTTTCTCCTCCATGGTGTGATCTTCTGATTTATTGAGTTTAGGCTTTCATAAAAATATTTTTTTTTTTGCAAAGATGGTAGTTTTCCATAGTTTGTAGAAATTTCTGCACCTGGTTATTTTGCAGACTAGATTTTAATTCGAATAATTTGTGGTGAGAATGCAAGTCTTTGACCCTCTAGAAAAATATCCAAAACCAGTTTAATAAACCACTGCAGTGGGAGGAAATTTACTCTATGTTATATGAAAACATATTGAAAATGAATGATAATTAAAATTCTTTTGCCGACCTAAGAATAAGCAGCTCATTAGTTGAATTTTTCTTTGAAATGTTGTGAATATTCACCTATCCATCTGTTCATCCATCTAGCTACAATCTTTTTTTCTTTTTTATTATCACATGTTTACAGTACATAATGATCATATTCATTGTGTGGAGTGGGTTCACATATATTTCTTTTTCCATTCCCCTCTCCTTCCTCCCCTCTCCTTCTATCTCTTGATCCCCTTCCTATTTGAGAAAGTTCTCTCTATTTCCTTTTATTTTACTCTTCTTTTATTTTGCTCTTTGGGTTCCTCATATAAAACAAACCAAGCAATATTTAACCTTATGTGTCTAATTACCTCACTTAATGGTATGGTGTCAAAGGGCATCCATTTTCCTACGAATGACTTGTTTATTCATTTTTCTTGGTAACTTCCTCGTAGCTGATGCAAAATACCCACCACCAACAAGTTCAAGGAGGAAAGCTCTACGTTAGGTCATAGTTTGTAGATGTGTCAGTCCATAGTTGGCTGGCTCACAGGCAGGGCAGCATGGCAGAAGGGTACGATGGAGGAAAAACAGTCCATGCCAGGTCAGGCAGTAACCAGCAGCCTCCCTTTCTTCTCTCCCCTTGTCTTCCATCCAGGCTATAAACCATGCATTGATTCCTACCTATACCCCCAGGGTGGAGCTTTCTTCTTCAGTAGATCCATTGGGGCACACCCAAAGCTATGCTGATCCAATTAGAGAACTAATTCAGATGCCACACACCCTTAGTCCATATTTATACTCATAGATCCAGCCACTTCTGAAAGCCTCACCTATAAGCACATGAGCCTCTTGAGTAACAATGAGATTCAAACCATAACACCTTCTTCATGGTAAAGTAGTACTTCACTTTTTTTTTTAATCCAACATCTGTCACCTTACTGCTACCTTATTTCCTTCTGTGGATCCTTTCTTTCCAAAACTCCCATGCCTGTGCTATTTATCTGAATCTCTTTGAACTGAAATTTCATCTTATCCCTGATACATACAAAGCTGAAAGTAGGTTAGTTACAGGAACTACAGGTTCCTGCTTCAGGAACAACAAAGCTTCCAGAGGCCGTCACTGGAGGCTTTCTGAAGGACAACAAAGCTTCAAGATGAAACAAAACATTTTTGATGGAATTTATACTCTGAATCCAGGCATGCCTAGAGCAAACCCACTTCCTTACTCTTTCAGTCAAACTAATCTGAAAAAGTCCACCACCACTCCTTTTTAACCTTGAACTGCAATGGTCCTAACTTGCTACTGCTTTGTTTTTCAGACTTCTTTATCTTTCTTTTAAATAGCTTTCATTGAGATATAATGCACAGATCATATAATTCATTTAACATGTGTGGTTCAGTGGCCACTGGTGTACTCACACTTGTGCATCCATGACCAAAATTTTGGTGCATACTCACTGCACTAGAGTCCTAAGCCTTGATATTCTTAGCTGCCACCTCATCCACCCCACCTTAGCTCCAGAAGTCACCACTATGCTTTTTCCATTTCTGTAGATTTATCGATTGTACACATTTCATAAAAGTGGGAGCACAATATGTAGTCCTTTGTGGCCACTTAGCATGATGTTTTCAAAACACACCCATGTTGTAGCATGTGTCAGTTTCTCTTTTTATTGCTAAATAATACTGTACTGTGTGGGAAAAAACTACATTTCATTTATCCACTCATCAGTCTGGACAGACAATACAGAGTGAAAAAGGACACACAGGAAAACTTTACCACTTTGTTGCAATTCTTCTTCTTCTTCTTCTTCTTCTTCTTCTTCTTCTTCTTCTTCTTCTTCTTCTTCTTCTTCTTCTTCTTCTTCTTCTTCTTCTTCTTCCTCTTCTTTCTTCTTTTTCTTCTTCTTCTTCTTCTTCCTCTTCTTTCTTCTTTTCCTCCTCCTCCTTTTTCTTCCTCTTCTTCTCCTCCTCCTCCTCCTTCTCTTTATTCCTCTTCTTTTTTTACTGAGGGCCAAACCCAAGGCCCTTTCCTTCTTATTTTAAGACAGGCTCTCCCTGAGTCACTAAGTAGCCCAGGCTGGATTTGAAATTATGGCCTTCCTATCTCAGCCTCCTTAAGTACTTCTTACAATTCCTTTTTATATTAAACTGCCTCCCTGGCCCTAAAAGTAATCAGTTATTACTAAAATGTTGTGACTGGACACCCACTTTACTACCAAGAGTTAGGGACTACAGAGGATAGAGATCTTTTATCAGTTTCTTTGGGAATCAGTAGTTATCAGAGTAAAACTTCTTTTTTTTTTTTAATTTGAAGCCCAGAGTCAATGGTTCTAGAGTAATATAAATCCTCTATGAGGACAAGGCAGTTGCTAACTCTTTCTAAAACACTGACTCTTAACTTGCTAGTATTGGCTGTATGTCAGTTTAGAAGGCAAATCTGTTCAAACCTAAGCAAAAACAGATTGCTAATCAGGCAATTCTCAGTGTGTTAATTCATGTATCAGTTCTTGTATTTCTCTACAAGCATTCTCACTCTACCCTTAACACCTGGAGTAATTCAGGGTTATATGGGAGAATAACAATGCAAGATTACTAAAATTTCTATCTCTGTTTCATTCATACTTCTGCTGGGGTGAGAGCAATCATTCAAGTCTGACCACTGAATGCTGTAAAACATGTTTAGGGGAAGAGATAGATAAGCTGCTACAAGACACTCTCCTTAACAGACAAGGACAGGAAACAGAGAACTTAATCTATTGTTCACATGATAACTCTTTCTCTTCCAGAATGCTCTGGCCAGCTACAATCTATTGCGGGAGAACACCCATGGTGAGCTTTTTCTTAGTTTCAAATATGTTTCTTTGAAAAGACTAAGAATGTTAATTATTTGTTAATACATTTTAGTTTTAGTTTTTTTTTAAAGTCCCTTTTAAATGCATGTAGAATTTGTCTGTCTTTGGAACAAGAATCTGTTGTTTGTCTGCACAAATCATCTTCTGCATATGGCATGCACATTCTACGGCACTTTATATAGACCAGCCTGAGTGAAATAAATATAGGAGATGCAAAGCTCAAAGTGACATATTCCAGATCTGACATTCTTACCATGGCTTTGAGCTTTAGGAACTGACAAATATTCTGCACGTACCAAGTCTCCCAGAGGAGGAAATGTAATGATGTTTATGTTATGCAATATGTAAAATATTTATACCTTAGCCTCAACACAAACTGACGATCATTTAAATCAGGAAGTGCTGCTCACAATAAAGACAAGTGACGTTATCTTTGCAGGCAAAGGGGAACTCAGTACCATAAATGATAGTTTTATGTGCAGAATAAGACTCTACCAATGTCAGTGTTTTAAAAAATAGCAGTTATGGGAAAGGTTTTTAATGTGCTTGCTTCCTTTAGAATTGTTAAATTACCAAGAAGGGCAAAATATATGCCTTTCTGACTATTGCCCTTATCTTTAGAATGGAAAAATCTTTTCTTTTGACAAACCATTCTTTTATGAATAACCTCTTCAATAGCATTTAGTTATCATTATTAATAAATTGTTACGGTAATAAATTATATTTTAAACATTTTATTAAATGCAGTTCTCATGTACTTAAAATAAATTGCAAAGCCGGCTTTTTTCATGGTATTTAATATATATAGTATGACACAATGTGCTTTTAATATATTTAATGTTATATACTTTAAAATCTAAGTGTGTTGTACTTTATGGAACTTACTTTATATTCCTTTCTATATGGAAAATGTATTACTTTTTAATATGGGTTCATTGTGGAGTGCCATTAGGAAATAGAGCATGGTTCTTAAAAGTGGAAACTTTCAGAATTTAAGTACATTAAATGTGAGGGAGGGGAGAGACTGCATTATGGTAACATCAAGCATCTAATTGAAACTGACAAAAGCAAGGGGAGAAATCTCACACTGACTGTAATGGCACTCACATTTGCATTGACATCGTAACAGTTCTAATGCAAGCACATGAGACACTTCCACTGACAAAAAAAAGACTTCCCCCTGACATTCCGCTGCTCTCGCACTTTCTTTGGACATGCTATCACTGTCATTCAAGATGAAGATAAAAATATTATGAAAAACATATTCAGTCCATGCTTATTAGAAACTTTCAGCAGTTGAAATATGGTGGTCGTTTTTGATAGCTTCTTATTTCCAAGCCTCAAATATTCTTCAGAAAGGATGCATCACTGAATTCAAACCCTTAAAATTGTTAAATTGAAAGTTGATTTTTCAGGAGAAAAAATTTTGCATAGGTCCTTAAGACCACAGGTATTATGGCTGCTCATTGGAAACTGTGCTAAATCTTTCAGGCCAATAGGTTTGTTACTGTAGATTGAGGTAAAGTGAAGAGTGTGCCACAGGGGGCAAGAGAATTCACAAATGTAAAGGCAGCCACAGAGCCCCATGCCTAGAATTATGAACCAACCTAATGACCAATCCCTAATGAAATGTGTTAGACACTACACTTTCGTTGCCATTTTGGGCCTTGGCTTTTTCTCTTTAGCTGGCTTGAAGTGGATGACCAGGATCCAGTTGTGATACGCGGATTTCAGAACGCCAGCACTTGTTTTAGAACCCTCCCTAGCAATCGTGTCCCTCTGATCCGCTGCCCACCCCAAGCTACCCCTCAATCTTCACACCCTCCAGCCCACAGTACTCCTCAGCCTGTCACCTCCACCCCAACCCAACCTCTACCTCCAGTGGTAAGGGCTGCTCATTGCTGAAATCATCTCTGACTCTGCACCTCTGTCTGGACCCTGCTGACCACTGAACTGTGGTCTCCCTGACACCCCTCTGGTTGCGGGAACAAATTTTTCTGTAGCACTAGACTAACCTCACCATTTCTAGCCCTTCCCAGGAAGTGCATCTTAGTTCAGATGCCCTATCCTCTCACCTACCCCATTCATCACAAATAGATCCCCAACCTTGGCCTGTTTGTGCCTTCCCAAATAACAAAGGCAGAATCATTTCAGCCTTCATAATATTCTCATGTTAGCGTGTTAAGTTTCCTGAAGGGAACGTGAATTTTTCTCTCATTCACTGATTCAACCTCCTTTTCCCATCTATTTATCAAGTACCAGCTCCCTATGAACTTTTCTCTAGGCAGGATTCATCAGAGAATAAGACGAGCATGCTTTCTGCAATCGAGTCAGGTTAGATACAAGTAACTAACCCAAAAATAATTGGCCTTAAATGACAGCAGTGTTATCAGAAAGAGGATGAAAAACATGGAGTTTAACTCAAGGAGAAAGACAGAGTCAGGAAAGGGTGGCTATGGCCAGGGCAGGTAGAGCTAGATGTTGGAAAAGGAACAGAGGACTCACCAGGCACTCCACAGAGTTCACAATGCAGGGGTAATTCAGAATCCAACACTCAGCAGGAAAAGTGTCATCCTAGTCAAATAAAAAAATCTTACAAAGAATAGAGACATGTTTAATAATCTATCTTACAACTTTAAAAAATAGAAATGTTACATATTTTAGAGTTAATATCTTTTTAGTTCATGGTTTATAAACACATGCTTTAAATGTCAAATAAATGAAAATGGATTTTGTGTTGGTCTATTTATTTGTTCTTTCATTGACTTAGTTAAGGTGCACCTACTGAGTCCACAGTACATTTAAGGTATCCAATTTGGCATAGGATTAGAAGTACAGAAGAATCAAGTGCAATTTCTGTCATCTAAAAATCCATGTGGAAAGATACATTGAAGCAAAGATACACCAGTTTTTGAAGTACATGTGTTTCAATTTCACGGACAATGGTAAAAATCTTACTGAACAAAATATATAAAATGGAACTTTATGGATTTTAACCAGTCTATATCTAAACTAGCAAACTAGTGTAATACAAAATGATTCAAGGAAAAATATACAATCATTAGTATATGTTCCTAGGGGTATTTTAGACTCATGCATATACACAGATACATATAGACTCAGTACATACAATACATGTATTCATACGCAACCATATATATCCCTGCATATATGCAGACAGATACATAGTATAACATGCATGCATATGCACATACAAATATACACACAAACACATATACAGACATTTATGCATGAGTACAGTCAGATATATATATATACATGCCTATAACATGTGAATGTTTATAGGCATGCATTTACATAGATATACATAGAAACATACTTTGAAGTATGCATATGTTCACATATAGGTATATGTGCAGACATACACTTGCACATACGTTCACAGAAATCTAAATGCAAACACAGAGGCACACATGTATCCACATATACAGATAAACACAGACATGTTAGGCATTCATGGATATATATCCATATACTGTATATGTATGCATGCATATACTATCATTATTACTGCCTCAAGTAAACAGATGGTGGCTACTATGTGAATGAGGTGGCAGCTGGTCCTGAAAGAGCTGAGTTAAACAGACCAGTAAAGATTATGGACTGAGATGTGGATCTGGAGCTTCACCAGGAGCTGATCAGAGGCTCTGAAGAGCCAAGGATGTGATCTGAATTTAAATGTTAGGGAAGTCTAGGTGGGACAGAATGGAGGAGGGTGGGAAGAGCAGGGATTGGTGGCAGGAGAGACCCGGAAGTCTACTCTGCTGGTCAGGATGGGAAGTTCAGAGGGCAAAGCAAGTCTCCTGTGCTCCTCTACTGAGAACAGGGGAGCGCAAGAGTATTTACAGCTGAAGGTCACAGGGAGCACTACAGTGGATGACCCCTGAAAAATGTCTTGGGAAATGCCATTAGATAAACACTTCCCATCTTTGCTTTAATACTTGAGTACATCTTGGAGATGGGTGATGGGAGAGAGGAGAAGGGAAGAAAATATATCAGAAAAGTAAAAAAAAAAAAAAAACATGAAAACAGTTTTGTTAATGGGGAGGGGTAGTAGGGTTGATAGATGTATTCTGATATTGTTTATACTCTATATTAAAGGACAGAAATGAGGCAAAATATAACCTCAACTACTGTCCTTGTGGGTATACATTTGTAAGGACTTGATATTGTTTTAATGTGTAATATATTAATAAAAAAATTTTTAAAGGCTTGGGACATCTAGCTCTGAACTTTTTGTCTATGTACCTTCCTTCATTTCTCTCTTTCCCTTAAAAGCTGAAGCATTTGAGATTTTCTGCTCTTATCCCCCTGACTCCATCAATAAGCAGAGAGCAGCTTTGCTGGGAGAGGAGAGAACCCGACTGAGGAGAGAGCCCAACTGAGAAAGGAAACGTTACAGGAAGAGAAGTCTGACAACTGTTTCCAAATACTAAGCCACAACCTTGTCACCCATGAGGTACTGAAGGATCTTAAGTGCCTTTTTTTCAAACACATGATTTCAACTGATTGTGTAATCATATGTATTCATATCCATAATTTATTGGTCATGGCTGATGACCTACATGGTTGCCATCTAAATATCATATTTAATGAATCATTATACACTGTATAATGATAATTCACCAACTTTGCTTTAAAAAAAGTCTTAACTTTGGAAACATTAATTCCTAGAAGTATCACATTGCAAGGGAATAAGGTAGGGGAAAGTAATGAGAGGAAAGAATAAAGATGATTTGAAAAGAAAAAGAAAGCACATGTATACAGGGGGTGGGGCGTTGTAGGGTGAGTGGAAATACGGGTAAAAATGAGAATTAAGTCACATCATATACTGGTACAAACTCCTCAGTGTTGAGTGTGACTGTGAGCTGTATATAAACTGTACCAATAAAGAATTCAATTAAGGAAAAAAGTATCAAATTGCTATTTGAAACTTGCCATAACCTATCTTCTCTCTAGTTTGTTAAATGCTTGGGTAGCTGGAGAGCTGCTGTGTTTTCTGTCCACTAAATCATTTTGTAGGGCTGAGTGTCACAGACGTAGACATCTTGGATGGGCCACTTAGGAAAACACTCTAAGTTACCGTGCTGCTTTTCCTTCTGACGCTGTGATGACTAGATGTAGTACAAGCCATAAAAAGAGCTGGCTTCTAGTGCAGGAGCACAGGACCTCGGGCGAGTCACTGATCTCCTGGAGTTCGGATTAGACTTACTCTGAGCTCCTCCAGATGCATGTATTTTACAACTCAGTGGCTCTTAGTACTTGTATGTATAATAATGTCAGAGAAAGAGAAAACATGGCCAGCCTCCTGCCCACGCAGCCATGTGGAGCAGAGCCTGCCAGCCAGGACTAAGAAGCTTCACACCAGCTGCTTCTTACAGGGAATCCTTGAGCAGTTGCTTATCCTCTCTAGCCCCCACTCTTCCGCTGAGAGGGTTTGCAAGACGGCTGCACACTGGCTGGGCTGCCGTGGTCTTGCCACACTGTTATACACTACTCACAGCCAGCAGCATTATTCCCTCCAGTGGAGAAGTTGCCCAGCAGCGCTGTTGATTAGAAAGAAGACAATTGCAATGGCTGTAGGGAGCAGAAGGAAGAAAGTCTAAGACTGCAGCTCGGGTGTACCTTGTAGTATACACAGGGTCTCAGACTAGAGAAACCTAATTAGAGCATAACTGTGCATATATCTCATTTCTTACTGCCTAGTTTTTAGTTGAATATTCTAAGATATCTGGTAAAACATGAGCAGAATGTTATGGTAAACTGTATCAACCCTCCCTTGAATGAGGCAATTTTACTTTCCATTCCCCTTATTCCCTAATTTACCTTGTTCTTACCCTTTTTTTACCAATGCATACCAGCTTCTAGCTACCCTTAACACTTCCAGATTTGAAATGAGTTTCAAAGAGGCTTCTAAAGCTCCTAAAGCACATAGCAGGTCCTCTGAAGCTACAGTTATAGAAAACTCCACTCCCGGTGTCTGAGAGTTAGGTAGTCTCTTTAGACATGTGCCACAGCAGTGGTCCTCATCTGTCCTGTGGATGCTTTTATTTTTATGTCCCTGAGAGTACTTGCATTCCCAGCAATAGCAGGGAACGAAGTAACACTATGGTCGATCTTTTAGGTAACCCAAAGAGAGGACATGGAAGTGGGACTCTGAAGGAAACATCAGAGAGCTGGTGATGAGGAAGTGGCATTTGAAAGGCAAGTTGGAAACATGTTTCACTGGGTTATCGGTGACCCCCAAATTTGTGTTCACTAACAACCGTGAAATGACTTTATTTGGAAGTCAGATCTTAGCAGATATAATCAAATTAAAATGAGGCCATGCTGGATTTGAATGCACTATAATGCAAAATGTATGAGGTCCTTATAAGAAGAGACAAAAAAATAACATAGAGGAGAGGGAAAGACTTCAAACATAAACTTTGAACATCACCTCCCAAAGGTGGCACTATTTTTTAAAGTTATGGATTTTTTACAGGGTCAACATTAATTCTAACCATTTTCAGACATTTCAAATTTGTAGAATATGTTTCTACTTTATTGATGAGCTACATTAAGATAATAATGGGCTGTACTTTTCACTTACACCATACTTTGGAGAAAATATTATGTTGCAGATTAAGAGTTAGATATGAAAAGAGAAAATGCTCACATAAATCATTTGCTTCTTGAAAAAGAAATCACTCTTAGCTTCTTTTCTATGTTCAAGTCATATCCCATGGCTACACTTTCTCTAAAGCAATCTTGATAGGCATGTAAGGAATGAAAAAAAGTTATTTTGATTCTTCTGTCTCCCTGATGATTCATGTTTCTTTGTAAACTGAAATGTTGAGAGTCAAATAGATTGTATCAGAAAGAACAAAGTGGTTAAAGAAACAGAAGAGATAGAAAGATCTTGAAAAAGCAAGTCTGAGAGACTGTTTGTAATGGATGCTATAAAGAGGACACTTCTTTTCTTCAGAAATGTTTCTTTCCTAACACAAAAGAAATAAGAAAAACCATTTCCACTAGTCTGCGTGACAAGATATAATGTCCCATCATGACTATTAAGATCTCAGTGGTAATATGGGGAGCATTGGCATTTAATAGAAACAGATTCTAGGTCAGGTGGCTTTTTTTAAAAATAGTTCTTTCCTTGCTTGGAAAGGAATGCAGTTAGAGAATAATCCATCAATCTTTTAGAGAGGTTTTAAGCTTCTACCAGCCTGGAAAATTTCCCCCATACTTACCAGAAGTAAGACAATGACGTATCTGATGGCACTGAGCTTCAGTCATGAGTTTTATTTAGAAATGCTTTTTAAAGTATGACTGTCCTCCTCTCAGTTCTTTAAAACAGAACTCATGTAATTGTCTCTCTCCTTCTGAAGCCTGTATCAATGAGTGCTCTGGAGTATGTATAATTTTACTACAGTGGACATAGAGCTTTTTTGTTTTCTTACAATGTGAAAAATGCTTTAGAACATGATCTTTCTCGGTGTTTCCAGCTTGTCAAGAACCCAGGTTGGCGGAAGCAAGTTAATCCAGGGTCTAGAAGATCACGACCTCATTGCTCTTCCAATTACCTGCTGTACTGATAGAAGTGTGGTAATCAATGAAATCTTACCAGGTGCAAGCACTTTATTTGACCTTTTTTAGTTCCTTAAATACTCAAGGGCCAGAATGTTAAAAGAAAATCTAAGGTAATAACAATGATAGTAGCTTTCTATGTGTCTATGCTTTAAAATTCAATGACAGCATCCAGTCTTTACTGATGGTTTCCTCATATGTCTTTATCTGCATTGACCAGGAAATAAAAAGACTGTTTATTGGCTGGACCACTGGTGATGAAACAGAAAATACTGAAGCTAAGCCACCAGCATAGAAGTGAAAGCACACACAAAATGTTTTAGGGCAAGACACATCAGCAAATCACACCTACAGCAATCTACCCCCCTCATAGGATTGTGGAATTGAGAGGACCTGGAATAATCAGGAACAAACGTCTGTCCGAACAAATTTGTCACACGGTGCGTGAGACAAAGTGATCAAGCTAAAGTGCATTGTGGTTTCTCAGGAAAAATTTGAACCTGGAAATCAAATGCATTCCAGTTCCTGTGTGATCATTTTAGGCACAAACGTGGAAGCATTAAACACACACACACACACACACACACACACGTAAGGAGAGGATATTCAGCCAGGAGATACAGAAGCTACCGTTCACCATGTGATTATGAACAAGGACATTCACAACTTTGTGTTTTTGATACTTTCTCATGAAAATAAAGTTTATTGAATTAGATGATTTTTGAGACAACTTAAAACTCAGCAAGCTTTTTCACATGGGCACAAAATATTTCACTTAAATTGGCATTCTTAAAGTAAGAAGTCAAGAAGAAAAGGAAATGTTTTACCTATTAACAAATAAAACTAGATACCTCAAAGGATGGTCATCTAGAAAACAGATGGGCAGTGTCTGGTGGCAGTTTTCTAAATTAATGTTATTGCATACAGAAAAAAATTGTTTTTTTTCTTTTTAAAATCAAGTTAAAAATAATTCATGATTCTCATTAATAAGTTCAAACACATCTTATTGCAGTGAACTTACTATGCTATCTCATTGAAGGAGTAAGAAAATATCGCCAATTTACTGCAATAAGGTAATTACTATAATAAGATAAATGTTAACTTTTTAATGAAAACCACTGTACTTGAGTAATTACCCTTCTGAGGACTGTTCCATATATGATTTCTTTGCAATTATTAAGATTAATTCACTTTTTTAGTAGG
Source organism: Thryonomys swinderianus (assembly GCA_004025085.1). Lineage (NCBI taxonomy): Eukaryota > Metazoa > Chordata > Mammalia > Rodentia > Thryonomyidae > Thryonomys > Thryonomys swinderianus. The sequence goes on along the minus strand of PVIC010047487.1, from coordinate 1,475 downwards.
AACAGACCAAAATACCAAGCCAAATGATCATTTTTATAAGCACATTTTCAAACGTCCTGGAATTTAAAAAGGGAAAGAAAGAAATGGATGGAAGTCTTGTTTCCACATCTTTTTTATTAACTCACAAGCTGTCAAGTTCCTAGGTTCACTTAAATACAAATAAAGCCAACAAAAGCCCAGTAAAAATAGATGTGATTAAAAATAAGAGTGTCCATTGACCATCAGCTACAACAAAAAGTGAAGATTTAATTAGAACTTTCTTTGTTCACAAATCCACTCGCTTTCTATAAATAACTCATTATGTGAACATCCTAAATGCATAAATAGATGTGTGACAGCCCCGTACCTTCAGCATCCCTGTGGATCCTGAACGCCTCCAGGATGCTATTTAAAGAGGATCACAGTGCTATCAGCTCACGTTAAAAGCAGCACAACTAATGAAACAGCAAATCCAACCAAAGTAGTACCTAGAGAGCATAAATTTCAGTTTAAGATCCTTCATATTCACATGTGTTTTATTCTTGGGTTTGCTATGCCTGGCACTATCTCTCAGAGTGTCTAAGAAAAACTGCTAACTCTCTCCTCAACCTTCCCTTTTAGCCTTGAGAGATCATTTCAGTATCTAACCAGCAGAGACACTCAGGAGAAAAAGATGGCCCTTTCCTGTTCTTTAGCTCGGTGGGCTCAAGCCTCAGAAGGCAAAATGGTGCTCAGGTTAGAATTCCTACTGGGAATTGCTATTTGTCTAAATGACCTCAGCAAACACAGGGATTAAAGGGAACTTCCCTTGAAGAGGCTTCTGGTCTACCACTATTGGCCTCTGAATCTTCTCTGGATTTTAGAATGACTAAAGGAAATACAAGAGAACAACCAACACATAGGTGTCTATCTACCCTCAGACCCTCATCTGTCTATTTTGCCTTTCATTACTGGGACCAAATACCCCACACTCATCATTTAAACGAGAGGTTTGTTTTGATTCACAGCAGCAAAGGTTTCAGTCCAAGCTGACTCCAAGGAAAAAATAGCCTGGCAGACAAGGGTAGAAGAGGAAAATGGTGCACCTCGTGGCATCAGAGAACCAAAGAGCAGGGAGAGAGCACAGAGAGGAAGAGACAGATGCAGTCCCCAAAGTCATGTCCCCAAGACTCATACCCAGCTGTGAAGGCACTATTCTTACCCTCAGTGGAGAAAGAGAGAAACTACAGGAAGAGGATCTAACTAACCACCCCATTTCACACAGCGAGGCATATCCAGGAAAAGAAGTCTCTGGTGTCCCAGTATAAAACTCTTCCAGTTCAAGTTGAGTAATGGAGCAAATTATATATGACCTTCTCAGTGTGTCTGTTCTATAAGTTTATAGAAGAAAAAGTGATATCTCCTGTCTTGTTTCTGAAACTTTCTCTGCTAATGCCATCTAATTGTTTGTGTGCACCATTCAACCACCTTTAGGAATTGTCAAACTTCTCTCATAG
>PVIC010047486.1:0-13857 GCA_004025085.1 Thryonomys swinderianus | reverse complement strand
GCAAGGACCTGAGTTCGATCCCCGGTTACCACATATAATGCTGGGCGTGGTGGCTCACGCCTGTAATCCCAGCACTCGGGAGGCAGAGACAGGAGGATTGCTGAGTTCGCGGCGGCTTGCCTGGGCACCATAGTGAGCTCAGGGCCAGCCTGAACTACAAAGCGAGACCCTGTCTCCAAAAAGAAAAAAAAAAAAAAAAGACCTTGGTTAAAGAGCATTCAAGCAGAAATAGCAGTAAATTGAGAAAGCCAAGTGCATGGACAGATCTGGAATGTTTAAGGAAAAGTAAGAAGGGCATAATCTTCAAGGAAGATGGTGGTAGATTGCAAAGGCACAAAGGCCAGACAACAAATTGTATTGTAGGCCATAGTTTGGGGTAGATTTTACTGTGTACACAATGAGAAATCACTAGAAGGCTCTCTGAAGAGATGATGTGACTTGATTTCTGGGTTATAAGTTGATTTGGCTGCTATATGGAGAATTAACTGAGAGGCAAAACCAAAAGCCTAGAGAATATTAGAAGGGTGGGTAAAATCTTCTAGAGAGGAAATGATGACTTAGATTAGAATGGAAATGACATATATGATAAAAATTTGAACCAAGATATATTTTGAAGGTTAAGCTGATAGAAATTTAAGTGAGATATAAAATGTGAGAAAAAGAGAAAAGTCAAAGATGACATTGAGATTGGTGACTTGGACAAATGGGGAAATGATATTACCATTTATGAAGATAAAGACCTGGAAATGATCATATTTGAAGGTATGTGCTTGGAGCAAATAAAAGGCTCCACTCTAGGATTATGATGACAGACAGGACAGGTGGTATGATTCAGAAATCATTCACCACTCGCACTTGGCAACCTCAAATCTTGGCTTAACCCCTTGAGCATGGATATAAATTAATTTGTCACAGGGTATTCCAGTAATCCATTAATTTGTATTATCACTTCAGAAAGAATTCCCAGAATTTAGGGCATAGGTTCAGTGACCTAAGCGCTAATTCTTTCAGTGGTCATGGGAAGAGATTGAGTTTTTTCCGGTTATTTTTCAACATCATTTTAGAGTTTAACTTTACTGTTGGGAAGAAGTGACATCCACCATGGTTGCTGAAAACTGCCCAGCCTTAGGACTAAGAGTCAAGCAGCTGTTCAAGATATTGTGTAGTGTATTGCCCCTCTGCAGTCTCACAGTCCTACAAGTAGGCTGAACTTTTCTAGCCCATGCCCTTGACCTCAAAGAATACAATTTCAAAGGCTTCCAAAATAATAAATCTCAATACTTTTTCCACCTAAATACTCAAAAATAGCTTATTAAGTATAAATAGGTTTTTAAATTAATTTCAGGCTTGAAATATTTCCATTCACTTTTCAACCTTCTAATTGATTCAATCTCATTTACAAATCCATTCCATTGTCCAGGTTATTGACTCTCTTGTATAATGGCCAGAAACATCTGATACTGGAATTCTGTCTCTTTACTTTTATTCAGTAGAGGAGTAAAAGTAACACAGAACCTCTTTTTTTTTCATATTATATGAAGATGGCCATATAGTCAAACTACTGGAAGCAGCGAGTAAAAAGATAGCTGCCAGAGATTCAGGGCAATTGTTATCCAGTAGATACAAAATTTCAGCCGTGTAAGCTGAGTAAATTCAATGACCTGTTGTAGGCAGAGAGCCTACAAAAACAGTGATGCATGCGCTTAAAATTGTGTTAGAAAACAGATGTCATGTTAAACATTTTTACCACGATAAAAGAAAAAAAACCTTTTCAGCCCATTTGTTTTATAACTTCTCAAAAATTAGCTGTCTCCAATGAATATAAAACTATCTTTCTGGGTTTTATTTTGTTGTCTCTTCCTTGAAGCTTCTTGAGTTCATGAAGCTTTATACATTTGCTTATGTTCTTGGAACTTTTTTTTTTTTTTTTAGTAAAGGTCTCACTGTAATTCAGGCTGCCCATGAACTTAGTCTACTAAAGCCCAGACTGACAGCCCACTCTGACTCACAGTGATCTTCCTTCCTCATCCTCTCGAGTGCTGGAATTACCCTTCTAGATCCTTGCCCTTTTCAAGGATCTTGGTTTTTAATTAAGGTCATTGGGCACTCACTGTCCATAAATCATTTGGCAAAATACTTCTTATATGTTTGTGGTTCAATAAACATGGTGGCTCTTCAAATGAGTAACATCATTGTGACAGTATATGTTTAGTAACTCCCTTATCAGACGTAAAGCAATACAGAAGGCACAGCCAAAGTTGAAGACTAATAGGAACTGGCATGATAATCAGGGCTGATAAAACTTTTAAGCACTGATCAAATGATAGACACAACTGTTAATGTCTTCTTCCTTGCCTCCTCATCCTCATTTCTTGAATGGAAAAGGAGGAAAAGCCCCGTGGGCCTTGCAGAAATCACTAGACTGAAGAAAGCAGAGCTGCTAGAGCTTGAGGAAATTCCAACCAGTAACTAAAAGGTTACACTCAGCTTTGGACCTGGAACACATGAGTAGGCCCAGAATAACATCTCTGTTTTTCCTAATTTATGGCATTATTTTTTTTTCTCCAGTGATTCATGCAACAAGGCTTTTGCCTGCAAGCCTGTTCTGCGTCTAAATCAACCTGGCCTCACTGTAATACACTCTGGTTTTCTAACTAGATGTTATTTTTTTATTCAGCAATATTTAATGACAGTCTACTGTGAGCCAAGCTATGGCTGTAATTTTTATCACTAGTGGTGATGCTGTGTAGACTGGATGACAGATCTGTGGCCAGTTAATGATCTCAACATGTGTACTATAGAGTATTAGAACTGGATATTAGGATTTAGATACAATGGTTATCAACTTTACCACTTGAGAAGAGTATGGAAAGGATAACCTTTTGGCATCACTGTAGACACTTGTAGCCCAAACCAGACTTGGACCACAGGACTCCTACCACTTGGGATTGTGTTCTTTATAGTATTCTGACTTGTGCTCGCTTCGGCAGCACATATACTATAGTATTCTGACTTCCCTTCTAACACGTTGCCGTCAAATTTTGCTTCTAAATATGAGAATTGTATATAGGTATCCTATCAGATTTCCTTTTGAATAACACAAGTAGAACTTTGCCACTTCAATGACAATGTAGGTAAAATTCAGCTCCAGGGAGGCTGTGCATGATTGAAAGATATCTGCATTTTGTGAAGCAGCACCCTGGATATCAGGTGAATTTTGCCCTGTCTGTGGGTGAAAGGACTATCGTTTTTCTACCTGTAATGTCAATGTCCGGGCCCAGCGTCCTCACCCTTTCTTCATAGTCCATAGTACCTCAGGAAACTCAGCGGCCTGTCCTTCATCCCTTCAACTGCTTCTGGGCTGCTTCTGTTTATGGCAGTGTGAAGCATTTTTGGTGATATCTACCCTTTTATTTCTGAAAACAAGAAGGGCAGGAAAAACAATCATCCAAGATTTGATTCTTTTCTATTTTTAGATTTTTTTTAAATTTCTGATTTACTTGATGGCCACTAGAATTTTTTTCTTTCATGGCTTCCAAATTATTATAAATCCACAGAGTCTCGCTTTTGGCCATCACTTATTTTCAGCCTGGCTTAAGTGTCCCAGGATTTGGATTCAAACTGTACCATGACTGATGGCCTTAAATAAACTCTCAGTTATCTGTGTTTCAATATTTATTGGTAAAACATTTGTAATTAGAAAATACACAACACAAATACTCTTTTTTTGTGGTTTTTATCTTTATTGGTACATTGTATATACACATCATATCATGATCACACTCGATATTGGGAATTTGTACCAGGATATGACACAATTTAATTCCCATTTTTTCACATTCCCCTACCCACCCCACAACCCTCCCACCCTCTAAATACATGTTTTGTTTCCTTTTTTATTGCTGTCATATTTTATACAAACTACACTATTAACTTTCCAAAGACAAAGATCAGATCCCTAAGTTTTCTAGACCTTGTACATAATAGCTTCAAAATAAATATTTTTGAGTGATATATTTAGCCAGGAATCAGTCACTTAATTGGCCAGTTTTTGCATATACACTATCCATCAGATAACTTTTGTGTGTGGTACTGAAGATAGAATCAGCCTTCGCACTGAACTACATTCCCGGATCTTCTTTTAATGTCTTGTTTGTTTGTTTGAAGACAGGGTATCACTAAGTGGTCAAATTAACCAGGCTGACCTGGAATTTGAAGACCTCTTGCCTCAGCCACCCAGAGGCTCTGCCACCAATCCTGGCTTCATCAGATAATTTAATTTTGAAAACAAGTAGATTTACCTCAGGATTTACAACTGCCTTACCATTGTAATGCACCCTTCATATAGTTTATTGAAAACTGCATGAAGCTAAAGGAAAAGCATCCGTTTAGTATGCCCAATTTTTTTCTGAATTTCCAGACGGAACAATATTTTATTCTCACAGAGGTACTCTAAATCTATGGTAATTACTTCCAGTTCTTTCATATCACTATTTAGGAGCCCTTGAGTGTGGCTGTATTTGAGAAGTGAAAAGGAAGGTATGGGATAAGAATGTGTTTTACAGAAAATAATTTGATCTGTTCAAGAGATTCAGGAAGTGATTACCTTAACATTTGAATATCAGCATATAAATATGGCACAGATATATTCTGTATGTGTGGAAAAGTCTCTAAATCTAATACTTTTCACATCAGCCCATGAATGAACCAATTTCTCTGACTGAAAATATTAGCCACAATTTATAAGAGAAAGTCAGTGTTGTGAGTGTATATTTTCCCAAACCTAATTCACACAGTCTTTCCTTGAGAGACAAAGCACTTATTACCAAAGAATCAAGGGTCTTGACATTAAATGTTCCTATTTTTGTTTAAAAGTGTCTCCATCCCCCATCTTTTCAAATCGCAGTGAGCTATATTACAGCATTCAGTTGAAGGTAAATTACCAGATACCAAAATTTAATCTTCTACTACATGAATATAGAATCTTTTTTTTTTTTGAGACAGGGTCTCACTTTGTAGTTCAGGCTGGCCCTGAGTTCACTATGTAGCCCAGGCAAGCCTCGAACTCAGCAATCCTCCTGCCTCTGCCTCTGCCTCCCAAATGCTGGGATTACAGGCATGAGCCACCATGCTGGGCACTGTGGTATGTGGTATTGATGGCTGGTGGGTGTGAGTCACCGCGCCCATCATTGTTGTATGTGGTTACCCGGATCGAACTCAGGACCTTATGCTTGCGAGGCAGGTGCAGGAACCACTGAGCTAAATCTCCAGCCCTATAGAATCTTATTTTAACTACATAAGCCTGTATCTCTTGAATTTGGTGCACCAGGGACCACTGATATCCATTGCTTTGAACAGCATTTGGTACATAATGGGTGCTCAAACTTTGTTAATTGAGTAATGAAGGAAAATTATTCACATAACCATCTTTAAAGCAATGTATTATTATTTGTGGGTTTTCTGCAGAATAAAATCTCATTTTATTTGTCTTAATTTTTTAGAACCAACTATTCATTCCTTCTTTTGTTATCCTTTTTTGTATGTAGTCTATATCTCCCTAAATTCTAAAGATATCATCACTTCACCCACTCTTCTATCCATTCTCTTTTCTTAATTTCAGGCAACGATGTGAAAATAATGGTGCTTATGTCTTTGTAATGACAGAAATTCCTTTGTCTGTTCTTCAGACTCTTTTTAATCCTCAGTGACTCACATTTAGGAAATGAACAGTGCAGCTGTGGTGGAGCTAAGTCCTTGGCAACAACTCATGGGGCAAACAAGTGTTCCCTCACAATGGATGGCCCTTAGCCTTGAATTATTTACTGTTCAGTTATAACAATGGAATTGCATCATGCAATAGTGTCTTGGACGTTCTTCGTTGGATGAGACTTTTTAAGACCTAGTTTCTTATTGAATGACCCCAGTCCAATGGTTATTTCTACTTGCCCCTGTCCATATCTTTAATAGATTTTTTTTCTCCTGGTATGATCAAATGTGCTAGTTTATTGGGGACTGTCCAATATTCCTGGGTCTGTTCTAGTTTTAACATTGAAAGTTTCACATCCTGAAAACTAAGTGCCGGGGAAACCAAAGAGATTAATTATGCTATGGCTAGCTTCTGTCTTTTGGTCTATGTTCAAGTCATTCTTATCCTGCAAAGAATAATTTTCCCTTTTAACTTATCGTCTTTTCTCATTCTCTCCTCCCTTTATTCTCAGGGGAAAAAGATACTGAACAGTTTTCACTAGGATATTTACTCCCTCTTCTTCTATTCCTTCCTCAACTAAGCCTAATTCTGAGGTTATTTCTCCACCCTGAAATTGTTGATGAAATCAGATGAACACTTTTCAGTGCAAGTCTGGACTTTACCCCTGTGTGTCAAAATTAGATGCTCTTGAAATGCTCACTCTCTTTAGTAGGTCTACACTTCTCATTTCCTCCAAGTTCCCTGCCTGTCACATTGTGATCTCTCATGAGACGCTATTTCTTATCTGCTCTGTCAATATTGATATGTAGGGACTCAGTGTACATTACCTAAATAAGAATGACATCTATGTCTTCTTTTCTTCTCCCAAACACCTGACTTTATTGTTTCCATGCAGGAGGTGGGTATTGCCTCTTGAAGGTGAGCAATCACATCCTTTTCTCTGTTATATATACACAGTTTTTAGTGTTGGCTTTTTAATAGCAGTGTTTATCAATTTTCTCCTGAATGTATACATCAGGTGTTCTGGATCTGAGACAGACCTCTTTTAATTACCAGTAAATATTGTCACCTGCTCCTCCCTTTGCCTGAAGACCAAGGGTGGTAAGAAGAATGTGGATAAAAATTTTTCCTGAGTGGCCAAGTAATTCATAGACAAACAGATCAGGAAAAGTTACTTTGCTCTGCATCTAAAGGAGGAGGCAGCTGTCCTCTTCTCTTCTTGAAAGATCCTTTTTGGAGACAAAACACACTTGAATCTAACTCCACCTTCTCAAGGAGCCAGTTTGCTGCCCCCATGTGTTTCAGATTTTGTACCTACAAATAGGCTTGCAAAGTCTGAGTCCCATAGATAGGTAAGTATAATTACCTAGAGAGAGATGCTCCAATCCTTCTATAGCTTGTAGTTTGACTTCAGAGCCTGTCTGGACTGTAAGCATTTGGCCTTCTTAGATAAGAGAAACTTGAGAAATTATTTAGTAGGTGGCTACAGTTCTAATTTGAATGATATGAGAAGGTCCAAGAGACTATAACTTTTTGTAGGAGCCCTGAGAAATCCAGGGAAATGTATTTGTTCACACTTTTTAAGATTTTTTTTATCTTTATTGGTACATTATATATACACATCACGATCATACTCAATATTGGGTATTTGTATCAGTATATGACACAATTTGATTCTCGTTTTTTCCATTCCCCTACCTACCCCACAACCCTCCACCCCCTAAATACATAAACTTTGTTCCCCTTTTTTATTACCATCACGTTTTTTTCTTTACCCCTCATTACTCACTCCTCTACCATATTTCCTTTTGCATATCATTTGCTTATTTACTCAATCTAAAACTAGGAGTCCTTGTTCTTTCCTTTCTCTTATCTCCAGCATCTGTTTAGTCACCAAATCCTCATGTTTGTCTCTCCAACCTTCCTTCCTCCCTCCAAACAGCTCAAATCTGACAGTCAGGTTTTTATGAACAAAGCACTCGCGCCATATCAACAGAGGATCAACTACCTTGAAACTTGACCCCCTCCCTCTCCATTTCCACAGAATAATTTTACAAATACAGTGGTTTCCTCGTTAGCAAAAATACCTGAATAGCCTTTGTGATCATTTTATGACTTATCAGTTTATAAGTAAAAGAGATAAAAATTGACCTGGAAGTTTTATAAATAAGTTCTGAGCACCCAGGATTAATTCTGAGAGGAATACCATGGCCACATAAGCATTCTTGTCATCTCATTTCACAGGCCTTCAGGAGGGAATTGAAAACTAAAGAACCTGTAATCATGAGTACTCTTGAGACCGTACGAATATTTCTGACAGAGCAGCCTTTGGAAGGACTGGAGAAACTCTACCAGGAGCCCAGAGGTAATTGAATGTGCTACTGTAATAACATATTGATAGAAAGATCAGTGGCAGCACAGCGCCCCATCCATTCTTGCTGCCAAGCCCTGGAGAACACTCATATTTTCTAGGTTAAAGAGAATCAATTCAAATTAAACATAGAAGTTGAAAGAGTAACAAATAGTAAGATGCTATGCATAAATCTGCTCCCACAGTCATAAATAAATATTAAACAAAATTAGCAATCACTTATTGGAACGTTTAGAAAATAAGAAACAAAGGACTTTATCTGTGAGAAGGAATTCCACTAGTATAATTACTACAAGCTGATTTTCTATTTTTGAGCTAGTCTGAAGTGAGTTAGAGCTTATGATGTGCATCCTAACACTATTTTTGCCCCGCTACTTTAAATGAATCTTGGAGTATCTGATTGATATAAGGTAGAAAAGATTTACTTTGGGAGACAGACTTCAGATGTGCCGGACTGTATCAGAATTCATGCCAAAGTGTAAAAGAGCCATTAATCAGTAGTTTGGCCTCTTGTTAAACTGTACTCTTTCTTTCTCCCAGTCTGACCTTTTCAACAATGTATTTTTTTAAACAAAAACGAATGTGGCCTAAAACCTTGTCATGTTGCCAATTTAGAGCTGCCTCCCGAGGAGAGAGCCCGGAATGTCACTCGTCTCCTGAGAAAGCAGGCTGAGGAAGTCAACACTGAGTGGGAAAAATTGAACCTGCACTCTGCAGACTGGCAGAGAAAAATAGATGAGGCCTTAGAAAGACTGCAGGAACTTCAGGAGGCCACGGATGAGCTGGACCTCAAGCTGCGCCAGGCTGAGGTGATCAAGGGCTCCTGGCAGCCAGTGGGCGATCTCCTCATTGACTCTCTTCAAGATCACCTCGAAAAAGTCAAGGTACTGTCTGTTGCTATGCTCCAGGGCCCCTTAAGAGACTCAAAGGAAGTTCCCATCTGTGCTTGAGCACAGTGTTTTCATTCCACAAAGCTAAAACTCGAGCCCTTACTTCAGTTATACACATGAGTCCAGCCTTCGCCAAGTCAGTCTTCTTTCATACGGTATTTTCTCTAAGAAAAGACAACAACATAATCATTTGTCTATAGTGGTACAGAATGAAATATTAAAAAGCTACAGGGCCAAACTTGCCATTAGGAAATTAATTTGGCCACATTAAAATAGTGTGATATATGTGTCATGTGTAGGTGTGGATGTGCCCATGAGAGTATTGTTGGTGTGATTGTGTCCTCTGTGTTACTTACTATCAGAATAGAGAAAAAAATTATCCAATTGTGAAGAGCCAAGAGTGCAAGTTTTTACCTTTTTTAACTAAAATATGAGGTGGACAATATATGGTACTGTGAAATTAGATCATTACTACCTCCTTTCCCTTAGAGGGTGATGTGTATAATTAAAATCCGAGTTATTTTAGCCCACTGAAGACATGAGGAGCAATCATTATATATGTAGAATATTATGTTCTTAAGTTATTCTTTTTTTGGCAGAAAGACGGTATGTAATGGATATTGTTATCAACTTGATTGGCTGGAGAGATTAGTAAAACACACCCCTAGGTGTGCCTGTGTGCTTATGGGGACATGACATTCAGGCCTATATCTAGTCCTTGGCCCCTTCCTCTCTGGTACTGTCACCTGCTCTCTGCTTTAGGAATGCCATGAATTGAACATCTTTGCTTTGTCGTGCTCTTGTACCACAGTGTTTATTCCTTGGAAATAGCTGGTCATCAACTGGACCTTCTAAAACTATGAGCCAAAATAAACTTCTCCTTTAAGTTGCAAGTATCAGGCATTTTGTTCTAGCAGCAGGAAAACTAGCCAATATTGGTGCATACATTTATAAGGAAATAATATATTTAGTATAATTTTGAGATTAGCAATTTAAAACATGTTTTGTTGAGTCACCTATTATAAGAATTACAGAATTCCTCCTAAAATCAAATGTTCGTGTGCCCAAGTTTCTCACCTTAGGTTAACTATCTATGTATTAAGTCCTCACAGTTTGAATGGGAAGGGATGAGGACCCTTTTAAGTCTCTGGTCTAGGTCTCTCTTCTGATGTACTTTGTATGACATACAGTCACAAATGTACGCATTCTGAAACCAAGTTCATTTGTTCAGTTTTCACAGTCCCTGGATAGCATTTTATTCTACCTGCCTTTTTCTTTGTTTCCTATTTCAGTGAATGAATCATAATCTAATAAGTTCCCCAGGCTAGAAATTTTAGGTTCATCTTTCAATCTTATCTAGTTTCTCTGCCCATATGTGATTGGTTGTTTTAACTCAAAATATTGTTTTTGTGATTCTCTTCCTTGTTTCAACTATGTCCTGTTCTAATCGCTAGTATCTTTTACTTACATAGTAACAGAAAACATACCACCCAGTCAATATGCTTGACATATCATAAGTACTACATTTTAAATCTTTGGTTAAAGAATAAACAGTTTGGGCCGGAGGGTTAGCTCAGTGGTTCTGGTGTCTGCCTCGCAAGTGCAAGGTCCTGAGTTCGATCCCCGGTAACCACATATAATGCTGGGTGTGGAGACTCACACCCACCAACAATCAACACCGCATACTACAATGCCGGACGTGGTGGCTCATGCCTGTAATCCCAGCACTCAGGAGGCAGGGACAGGAGGATTGCTGAGTTCATGGTGGCTTGCCTGGGCACCATAGTGAGCTCAGGGCCAGCCTGAACTACAAAGCGAGACCCTGTCTCAAAAAGCAAAAAAAAAAAGAGAATAAACAGTTTCTGTATTGTTCTTTACTGAAGTATTTCAACTTATCCAGTGTCTTCCAACTCCATCAAAACCCTCTGCAGAAGAATACTTGTCTGGGGAATCAATCTCATGGCTTCACCTCTCAAGTGAAGTTCCTGTTTTCTGTATGATCCAGTGCTCTCTCCCCTGCTCCCCCTCTTCACCCACAGGATGTCATCATTTCTATAACTGCCTACCTTAGAAAATGTTCTTTACTCTGCCTCGATTACCTCACCTGATCTGCCTGCTGAGCTTTTACTCAGCCCTCCATGGATGTCACCTTGTCCTTGTCATCATCACTAAATGTCTACCAGCCCCAGCTTTAACTACTCTCAGTTTGGTGCTTACATGGCCACAGTTAATTTCACATATGTGGATTGTCAACTTGATTGGTTGGAGAATTTAGTAAAACACACTTCTTGGTATGCCTTTTGGTCCCAAAGAAAGTAAAATACCTAAAAGAATAGACCGTGGTGTACTTACTTAAATCCCTAGCACCCAGCTGATGCCAGCAACATGTAAGAAATCTCATTTATGGTCTTATGTGTGTGTGCATGTGCATACATAAGTGTGCACACTTGTAATAAAGATTGAACACAGGGCCTTTACACTGAGCCATATTTCTAGCTTTTATTCTGTTTTTATATTTGAGACAGGGTCCCACCAAGTCACTAAATTTCCCAGATTAAGCTGAAATTTGTGATCATCCTGCATCAGCCGCTCAGAGTGCTACGATTATAGATGTGGGCTACCATGCCCAATTTCACTTAATATTTTAATTCATTTAAGAACAGATTATGAGTCACTGTACAATGTGCTAGACATGTAGCTATAAAGAAAATAGACTTGGGGGCCAGAGATTTAGCTCAGTGGTTCCAGCACCTGCCTCACAAACGCAAGGTCCTGAGTTCGATCCTGATAACCACATACAGTGCTGAGCATGGTGACTCATGCCCACCAGCAATCAATACCACATACCACAGTGCCAGGTGTGGTGGCTCACACCTGTCATCCCAGCACTCGGGAGACAGAGACAGGAGGATTGCTGAGTTCGAGGCCTGCCTAGGCTACATAATGAGCTCAGAGCCCGCCTGAACTGCAAAGCGAGACCCTGTCTCAAAAAAATAAAAAAAAAAAAAGAAAAAAGAAAAAAAGAAAATAGACTTGGTCTTTAGACTTATGGTCTAAAGTAGAGTTAAATAGCTCTTAGAATAGTAGCTGAAGAATTAAACTGAAATTTGACTTTATTAGCTTCTAAAATCACTTGTATCTCTACATTCTATGGCTCCATGTCTAATGCTTAAAGGAATAGTTGTTGCTTGTTTCAAAGTTAAGATGATATTTTAAAATGCATTGCCTTGTATTTATTCTACATTAAATATAATACTTTAGTTCCAAAATCTAGGAACCAGTTTTTGAAAGTCTTTTCCAAAAATGAAAAATAAATTTAGGAAAATATACTTTAAAAACGAAAATAGGCTGAGTGCAGTGGTACACACCTATAATCCCAGCACTCAGGAAACAGAAGCAGGAGGACCCCCATGAGTTCAAGGCCAGCCTGAGCTACATAGTAAATCAAGGCTACCCTGGATTACATAGGAAATCTTGTCTAAAAGAAAAAACAACTGAATTAGTTTTTAAAAAATCAATCAAATTGTTGAGCAATATGCAATATAACAGGTACAGAAATTTTTTTAGCCAGATCTATCTCACCAGGAACATTTGTAAAACACTAAGTACAAGTAGAGAAAGCATACAGTATAGTTAAATAATCAAAACTAACTAAAAGTCAGAAAGCTCAAGGATCAGTTGATCTTTATTCAGTGTTACTTTTAGTATTCAGTTTAGTTTCCATAGTGTATCTGTTCTTGATTTCACATATCTTAATTGGTAAGACTTATTCTGATGACAGTAATGGTCAAACATGTTGACATTAACTATACCTTTTGAAAAGAACCTGTGCTTGCATGCCTGCACATCTGTCTCAAACACAGACAGACTTGAATCATAGTACCTGATATATATACTGGTAATAATGAATGTAATTGTTTCAGCCCAAATGTATTTCACAAAAAGTCAAAACATCCTTCAAACCACTATCCTCACTTTTTCTGTGCAGTAGTTTAAACCCAAAGAAGCTCCGTGCTGTAGAAAGTTCCCAACTGATAGCTAAACTGCTAACCAGAAAAATATTTTATGTACTCATATCTCCATTTATTCTTAAAACAGCATTCTGAACTTAGGTATTTAAAAATTTGTTATTGGCTCCAGAATATATGTTCCTGTAGGATTTAGCATTGTCATTTAATTAGCCAATGTACCTTTCAGCTAGAAAATGGCTAAAACAACAACTGAGACCTTGAACTCTATGGAAATGCATTATCAATAGCTGTTCATTTGATGAAAGGTAGAAAATTTGGTAAATTAAAACAAGGAAACATAATATTCATATGGACTATTTAGCTCTTTAAAATAATCTCAGCTTTCAAAATGGCTGAAACAATTACATTCATTATTACCAGTATATATATCAGGTATATATGTAATGACAACACTACAACTTAAATTGAAAATGCTTCTTCAAAAATTCAGAATTCATATTGCTTATCAAATATTTTAAGGACAGAATTATGATTTATTTACTGGAAATATCATGAATACTTATTTGGCTACAGAAATATTTTGCTTGTAATGGGAAATAAATCTGAATCATTACATGCTCTGCATAGAAAGCAGGCTTTGATAAAGTAGAATAAGTATTTTTTTTTTTGAGACAGGGTCTCGCTTTGTAGTTCAGGCTGACCCTCAGCTCACTATGTAGCCTAGGCAAGCCTGGAACTCGGCAATCCTCCTGTCTCTGCCTCCCGAGTGCTGGGATTGCAGGCGTGAGCCACCACGCCCGGCACTTTTTCTTTTTTTTTTAAACATGTTGCTTAAGGATTAAAACCAGGGCTTTGGACATGCTAAAAGAAAAAGTGCCTTGGACATGCTAAAAAAAAAAAAAAAAAGTGTTCTAGAGC
>PVIC010047485.1:0-13857 GCA_004025085.1 Thryonomys swinderianus | reverse complement strand
GCACAAGGATCCAAGTTCAAGCCCAGCCAAAGTAAATTGTTCATGTATAATTCTCCAAACAGAAAGAAAGAAAGAAAGAAAGAAAGAAAGAAAGAAAGAAAGAAAGAAAGAAAGAAAGAAAGAGGAAGGAAGGAAGGAAGGAAGGAAGGAAGGAAGGAAGGAAGGAGGGAGAAGAGAAAGAAAGAAATGAAGAAAGAAGGAAGGAGAGAAAGAGAAAGAAAGAAAGAAAGAAAGAGAAAGAAGGAAAGAAAAGAGAAAAAGAAAGAAAGAGAAAAAGAAAGAAAGGAAGGAAGAAAGAAAGGAAGAAAGAAAGGAAGAAAGGAAGGAAGGAAGGAAGGAAGGAAGGAAGGAAGAAAGAAAGAAAGAAAGAAAGAAAGAAAGAAAGAAAGAAAGAAAGAAAGAAAGAAAGAAAGAGAAAGAAAGAAAAAGAAAGAAAGAAGGAAACAGAAAGGAAGACAGAAAGCAAGTTAGGAGGCTAGGCCATGGATGTAGTTTAGTGAAAAAGCTTTGGTTCAGTGCCCAATACCACCAAAAATTTAAAGAGCTAAAAAAATATTGTCCAGGTTAATCTTATTTTTCTCTGAAAAGAATAAATGAAAACAAGCCTAAGTATTTCTATTCCTCAAAAAGACCAGTAATGATAAAGTAAAATAATAGTAACTGAAGTATGTACACTCATAAAGTATGTACTCACATAAAGTCTCTATCGTATGTCAAAAACCTGGCTTTGTGCTGTGCATAAATTACCTCACCTGATTTTTGTAGCAGTCATAGAATAGATTTAATATTACTTTCATTTAACACAACTGGAAGTGAAGACTCAGCATTAAAGGGATGTTCCTGAGATTATAAAAAATATATTTAATGGATCTAAAATTAAAATAAGTCAACCAGAGGCTGTACAATCACTCCTCCCGAGTATCTATTAGACCTTTTTAGGTTTATGCTCTGGACAAGTGTGTAGAGTGAAATAGCAAGCACAGGCCTGGGACTTTGCCTCCCACCTGAAATGCCCACAAGGCCCAATGCAGAGCATCATGTGCCAAGGATGCTAATGCTAAATTCTATGGAAAAGAATGTGAGGTTCACTGGAGTGAATTTACTGCTGTCCACAGGCCTGTTTGGTCTGGTTTTGTTTTGGATGTTGTTCTTGTAAGATTTATTTTCAGCCTTCTATGAGAAATGTTCAAATTCTTCTGGAGCCAGAGTCATCCAGAACTTCTTGGTCATGTTTTCATGACTTAGGCTAAAAAGTAGAACACTCCATAATTTTATGTATCACTTATTTCAAGGTTGGTTGAAATGTTTTTCACAAAGGAAGCAAATTTTGTATTTCCCTGCCCTTCCCTTTATCGCTAGAAGTGCTCTGTGTAGAACTTTGGTATAAATGTCTTCTGGTTATTTTCATAACTGCAATGCTCAAAGTTAAGCATGGAAAATAAAAAGAATATTTTTGAATTCTCTTCCACTGCAATTGCTTTTGCCTGGAGGATCCAAAGATTCATGAGGCTCCCATGCCCACTGCCACCCCAAAAGGAAGTCAGATATTCAAAACATATCCAATATTTGAACTTTGGCAGACATACTAAACTAATTATCTTCAGAAGCAGGATTGTGCATGTTTATTTTGTGATTTAATAAAAAGCTGACATAGCGGCCATTAGCTTCCCAGAGTGTGCTCCATTTAATATGCAAAACACACAGAAATTAACATAGTAATTATGTTAGAACTAACAGGATACAAACATTTTAAATGGATTTAACACATTAAATAATTCCATGTCTTATGTGGCCCTGGTGTCTTTCACAGATGGTCACAACATTTGCTAATTTGTTCTACAGGTAGTGTGAATTAATGTGATATTCTCTGATTCTTATTCTTTTTAATGTAGACAGATAGTTTTATTTTTAACTTAAAATCATATCTACTCTGCTTAATGTATTCTTGATTTCTTAGGTAAATAATGTCAGTGTCCCTTTCAAAATGGTGCCTTTTTTTGTATCTAAGAACGAATGTTAGTCAAGAAGAAGCCGATAAGTGAAAAGACCTGCATTTGCTAGCTCAGCTAGCACAGGTGTTAAAGATACTAATTTACTCAGATATCTCTTTACGTAGAAAACAATTTTTTTTTTTTAAGACAGAGTCTTGCTTTGTAGTTCAGGCTGGCCCTGAGCTCACTATGTAGCCCAGGCAAGCCTCAAACTCAGCAATCCTCCTGCCTCTTCCTCCCTGAGTGCTGGGATTACAGGCGTGAGCCACCACGCCTGGCACTGTGATATGTGGTATTGATGGCTGGTGGGCGTGAGTCACCACACCCAACACTGTATGTGGTTACCGGGATCGAACTCAGGACCTTGCTCTTGCAAGGCAGGCACCGGAACCACTGAGCTAAATCTCCAGCCCTAGAAACCATTTTTGAGATATTAATATTAACTGGTGAGTGTATTAGGATGAATAATGTTATAGATTAAATCTCAAATGTCCCCAAACATCTCAAGTTCAGAGGTGGGACTTTGGGGAGATAATTCAGTTACAGAAATAGAGTGCTACATTTGTCAGTGCATTCGTACACCAGTGAATGTGTAGCAGACTGAGCCGTTGGGTGGTAGGCCCTTGCTGGAGGTGGGTCTCAGGGAGTGTGACCTGAAGGGGTGTATTCTTGTCCCCAACTCTATTCTGTCTCTTTCTAGGCCACGACGGGGCAAGCAATATTTGGTCAGCTATCCCTTCTGCCATGAGATCTCTTTGTTGCTGTCCAGGACAGGCTCTCCCTGTGTATTCCAGGTCGGCACTGAGCGCACTATGCAGGGCAGGCTGCACTTGACCTCAAGGCTGTCCTCACATCCCAGTCTCCCATGTTCTGGCGTCACAATCACATGCCACCTCCTCAGGTGTCACTCCTGTCTCCCGCTTCGAGCCAGGCAGCCAAGGAATGAAACCGTGGGAAAGTAGGAGCCAGGTAAATGTCTCCTCCTTTAAATGGTGGCTGTACATTTCAGGGGTGGAAAAGCTGACCGATAGAAATCTTCAATATTTTTATCTGTGAAAACGGGCATTTTTTTCTTTTATTAGTATTCAACGTAAGATGTATAAATAATGTTTTCTAACAATTCAAGCAAGTAATATATAAATATTATAAGTCATACAAAAGTACGTCAGGGCGGGGAGAGACATGTCTAGATCTAGACCTGGACAGAAGTGCAGAAGACTTGAATGTCCTATACAGAAAATGCTAAGGAATGGAGAGTGACTGGCATGAGCATGCGGCAAGCAAAGGCCGCACAGCCCAGACCATGAGATGGTATCAATCAAAGACCGCGTAATGTTATCATCGATAAAAGTGTTACAAAATGGTTATCATGTACAGGTACAAATCCCCTGTGATGAACATTATCACCATGTATAGCTATTGATGTACTAATAAATGTTTTGCTTAAAACAACAACAAAAAACAAAAATCAGTAAATGAAATAACTATAGAATAAAACTAAAATATTATTTTGTCTGTATTATATGGAATCTGTCATGGACCAAGCAATTAAGCAAGAAACATCTTTTTTTCTTGAGACAGGGTCTCACTTTGTAGTCCAGGCAAGCCTCAAAGTCAGCGATCCTCCTGTCTCTGCCTCCTAGTGCCGGGACCTCAGGCATGAGCCACCACGCCCGGCAAGAAATATCTTATTTCAAAGAAAACTAAATAGAATAAAAATCAAAGAAAAAGAAAAGGATTGGTATGAAATTGGTTCTAATTTCACAGTGAGGGAAAATGTCTGTTAATGGCTGCCCCAATCACTAAAGAGATAATGAGGGAAAAACACATGGTCTCCTATGGATTAGTCTAAACATATATTAATAGCAAATGAAATGAGAACAATAAAACAATGGCAAAATTCTGAAGTAGATCAATCATTTTTAAGAATCTAGAGATGCAGCTGAATCTCCCAGAATCCACAGAAAGGCACACATAAAAAAGAATTACACAAATGACTTAACTGTATATGTCAACGATCCTGATGGAGACCTAGACCCATCTTTTTATAGAGATATGGAACACAGAGTACCATGTTAAGCGATATGACATGGGTACAATGAGTTCAATCTGACTGTGGAAAGCTGCAGAGCCAATAATCAGACTCCATAACAAACAACTGCAGGATACAAGAGAATTGAAGGGAGGAAGAAGCGAGGAGTGAGAGAAAATAGGCAATCAAAGGGTAATAAGATTTCAGACATTTCATTCGCTCATAATATATGACTTTGTGGACACGAAACCACATCACAAGAGTCACCTTATTAATGGCCCAACTGAGGACTTTGCAGGTTGCCTAGCTACTTGATAAGGATGACACACTAATATTCTATATATGATAATGGTGTTATGAATACTTAACAGTGTTACACTCTTATATTTTAGACATGAGGCCAAACTATTAAAAGTTAAAAATTGTTTTTGTGGACCAGAGATTTAGCTCGGTGGTTCCAGTGCCTGCCTCGCAAGCACAAGTTCCTGAGTTTGATCCCTGGTAACCACATACAATGCTGGGCATGGTGACTCACCCACCAGCCATCAATACCACATACCACAGTGCCGGGTGTGGTAGCTCATGCCTACCCCAGCACTCAGGAGGCAGAGGCAGGAGGATTGCTGAGTTCTAGGCTTGCCTGGGCTACATAGTGAGCTGAGGGCCAGCCTGAACTACAAAGCAAGACCCTGTCTCAAAAAACAAGTGCAACACACACATAACAATATTTACAAATTGACATTTATTGTTAATAGTGGCTACTTTGGAAGTCATTAAGATATATATTATTGAAATTTCTACAATTATATTTCAGAGTAATTGACAAAAAATTTCACCAGGACACCATGCCTAAAGTATGCAAAGACTTAAATCGTTCATTAATTTATCAACTTATTTATTCACATAGACATTTAATATAATTTCCTGGCTGTTATGTAAAAAGTCTTTGCTTTTCAATTTTCATTCTATCTATTATTGTGATATTAGTGAAGTCATTTCTCCCTGATCATTATTTTATTCATCTCCAAATTGAAGAATTACAATAGCTAATGTCACTTTCTATTAGAAATTGTACATGAAAATTGCTATAACAATGCTTGATATAAAATACATACTACTGTTATCAGCATAAATTTTTAAAGATGATAAAAAATGCCACCCTTTTCTTTGCTGGTATTGGGTGTGGAACTCAGCACCTAGTGCTTACCAGGAGGGTGCTGTGCCACTGAAGTATATTCTAGGTCCTAAAATGAATCTTTAAAACCTCGTTTTGGATGCTACTAAATGGTTTCTCTTCATGTATTCTTCTTTAAAGAAGTAAACCCTGGACTGGCAAAATTAACCCATAAAATTTATCATTTAGATCTACTGAGCCACCCTTCCCAGCTCATATCTTCCTTTGTCATGTATTCAGGGATCTGGTTTGACTTGACAAAGCTATTTATGACTCATACTGACCTTAAAATACCCCTAACTGTCTTAAGAGTGACTAATTATCGATTTTGTGTAAAGACTCTTTAATTAGAAAGATACCAGGAAAAGATAGTGTTTCTGTACAGAGAGGCATGGCTGAAGGTGATTATTATCTGTTTTCTCTGTGCAATCTTGATAAGGTTATGATTAATTTATATTTCTTTCCTTAGGACATTTCTGGCTAGCATTTGGTCTCTTTTTTTTTTGACATTGTCATGACATTGGGATGGTGCCTGTTTAGTTGACATGTCTGACATTTCTCAAAGAGTTAGCTTGACACATGTACAAGAAAAGCTCAATTATTGAATGATTAATAATTCACTAAGAAAGGTCATATATGAGAGAATGACTTATGATTTCATATTTGAAACTTACGAAGGTGGTTCAAATGAATTAGTCTGATTGCTACCTGTTGGTACACATGACCATAGTAAACTTACATGAATCAATCATCCAGATACTCTTATAAATGTATACTTTCATTACATATATTAAACATTTTTTTCTCATAGGCAGATAATATCTATGAAATAGTTACAAGACCCTAAGTATCTCACTAGAAACTAGGATTGCTATGAGGAAAAGACTATTCTTACACAATATACCACCAAGGGAAAGTGAAGTTGTATGCAGAACGTGCGGGAAGGGAGGAAGGATGAGGAAAGCTCAGAGCACTGATCTGGAGAAAAAGCATACCTTGAGGATGGCTGTGTAAGGACAGAACTTCCAGAAAAATTAACACTTCTGCTGATATTTAGAGGTTACATTTGTTAGCCATTCAAGATAAACGGATTGGATGGAGATGGAGGTGCCATTCCCAGGACTGAGATGCTGAAAGAACCCAAAGGAAGATTGACCCATTCCTTATCTACTTTTCTAGATGCTACATTGTATTGTTTCTGGAGAGAGAAATTGACTTCTCATGGTTTCCAGAGATATACATTGTGTGAAATAAGAAAGAAAATGTAAACTAGCCAAGATGGTTCAAACTATCCTGTAAGGATTCATATCCACACTGGAGAACTGGAGAGCAGACATGTGAAATGTGACTTTATTTTCACCAGTATCTTTCATCTTATATTTAGGAATCATCTCCGGAGTGGAGATGCTAAATTCTCTACCGCTTCACAAGATTCACACATTAACCATCATGCACAATGTGACATATTACTAACATAGTTTTTGACAAGGTGCTTTAGTTATCTCTATAATGCCTATATTGTGATATAATCCACCCTTTAAAATATACAACTCAGTGAATTCCAGTGTATTCACAATGTTGTATAATCATGGCCACTATGTCCAGAATATTTTTTCAACACAAACAGAAGCCCCATGCTGATCAGTATTCAGCTCTCACTCTTGCTTCTCCTCCACACCTGATGGCCACAAAACTATTGACTGTATTGATTTGTGCATCCTGGACACTTCTTATAAATCCATTTTAATCTTTTTAATAATTTGGTTTTGCTTTTCATTTAGCATAATTTTTTTCAAGGTTCAACCAAGCTACACAGTGAATCCGTACTTTATTTTTCTGTATGCCTGACATTCTGTTACACACACACACACGCGTGCACATACACACACGCGCACACACACACACAGAATAGTTTTTAGATGTATAGATAGAAGTGAATTATGGTGTCATGTGGTAACTTTTTTTTTTTTTTGAGGCAAGGTCTTACTTTGTAGTTCAGACTGTCAAACTCAAGATCTTGAGCTTGCCAGGCAGACTCTGTAACCACTGAGCTAAATCCTCAGCCAGGTAACTATTTTTAATTATTTAAAGAGTTGTCAGAATCTCGAGTTTGATCCCAGATAGCCACATAGCACAGTGCCAGACCTGTAGCTCACACCTGTAATCCCAGCACTAGGGAGGCAGAGGCACGAGGATTGCTATGAGTTCCAGGCTTTCCTGGGCTAGTGAGCTCAGGGCCAGCCTGAACTACGAAGTGAGAACCTGTCTCAACAACAACAACAAAAAATAGTATGTAATGTAGCAATTCCATTGCTTGGTACACAAAATAATAAAAATGGCTGTCAAAGAGAAAACAGACATCTGCAATTTCTAATAGTCAAGACTGAAAAAGCATGTGTGTGTGTGTGTGCATGTGTGTGTGTATGGAATACTATTCATCCATAAAAAAACCATGAGATCCTGAAATGTGTGACAATTTGGAAGAACTGGAGGTCACTATGTTAAGTGACCCAAGCACAGAAAGACAAATACCACATGATATCACTCGTAGTGTAAAATCTAAATTGTTGATTCCACAGAAAGTGAGAATCTAAAATAATTCTTAACACAGGCTGAGAGGAGTAGAGAGATGAGGAAATAGCTATCGATAGGGGTTGAGTAGAGTTAGTTGCATTAGTAGAGTTAGAATAACTTCTGGTATTCTTTCATTAAGTAAGGTGGCTATAGATGTGATAATATAAAGACTTCAAAGAAAAGCAAAAAGAAAGAATTTTTAATGATTTCACCACAAAATGACATAGTTTCATCATAAGACAGTGATAAATATTTGAAAAAAAATACACATCCAAATTTAAGATTTCACAATGTATCTGTAGAGTAACACAACCCAAGCTAACCCAAAATTACTTTATATGCAATTACCAAGTAATTGCTGCATTTGAAAAATAAATATTACTGTGGATTCATTAATTAGTAATAATATACTTTATACCTATTTGTATGGTAAGATAACAAAGTATGTTGTAAGTAAAAAGAACAAAAGATAGTAAAGTTAGTTATAAAAATTCTAGGAACAGATTGTGTATATCATTCTAGATGTATTAATTAGGTAAGAAATTTATACCAATATATGAACAACAGTCATCTCTCCATGGTAACCTATGCTTAGGTTGTGTCATCTATATTTTTCAAATTTTTTATTGTAGACACAGATTTTTATGAAGTAAAAATATACTAAAATTTAGGTCTATTTAAATTTGAAGATACTATATTGTTTTCTTATCATCAGGATCCATGTAAATATGAAATAACTTCTAAGTAAAAATCAGTTAAAACAGCATATATTTGGACACATTAGCACATACTCACATATAATTATTGCTACATCTCTGTGAGAAAGAGCAATTGGCAATAGTTAAGAAAATTTATTGTAAAGAATTCGACTTCTTAGCCAAAGTCTCTGAGTTGGAATGAATTTAAGTCTTGAAAGAAATAAATCCTAGTTTTTGTGCTTCAAAGTTGCTTTCATTAAGCTTTTGTTGAAGCACATGAAAACTGGACTCTGCCGCGTCTAAAGTTCAGGATCTTTAAAGTTCGCCCTGGGAAGTCCGTGTCCTGTGGGTCTCGGTACTGCGGGCACGCCATCATTTCTAAGCACCACATAGTGTTGGCAGCTAGGTGGAATGGCGCCTATCAGCAACCAGAGGCTTTCCAGTGAGGCCTTTCATGCCTCTCCCTGGTGCTCCCCAGGGCAGAGCTTGTCAGCATCTGAGTTCCTAAGAGTTATTTTGCCAGTTTCACAAGGCTCACATATTTTCAAAACACTGTTCTCAGAACTTTATAATAAAGTTCTCAATGTGTTTTCTATCTAAACAAAAGGTAGACACAGGAGAAGGCTTTGCCCTCCACAGAGAATGATACAAACATTTAGAGGCAATGACATCGCCTGTCTGCTCTTTGATTTTTGTTTTGGTCCTCACAGTGCTATGACTCACAACTTGTTTTCTATGCAAGCCCTCAGTGTTTGTCTGCTATGAATTTTCTCTTGACTTCTTAATCTTATCTCTGCAAAACAGAGAAAACAATCTACCTTTTGATTTCCCAACCCAATTAAATAGTTGGAAGTTGAAGAATTTTATACTTTTATCTCCTATCGTTTGCATGTTTAAAGCAACACTAGTGTTCTAATGTATTGATATCGCACCGTAGGATGCACATAATCTACTTTTACAACTAATTTATTTCTTTACTAGATTCAGAATTTTCTTTTTGTGTGATAATAAAAGTTTTTACCTTGATTACATTGCTACCACTGGAAGGACCTCCAGAAGTAACTGCTTCAGGAAGCTCCTTGTTAATAATTTACAGGTACACACTCTCAATTTGAATGTGATCATAATGTATACATCAAATGTACCAATAAAATCAACTAAAAAATGCCGGGTGTGGTGGCTCATGCCTGTAATCCCAGCACCTGGGAGGCAGAGACAGGAGGATTGCTGAGTTCCAGGCTTACCTGGGCTACATAGTAAGCTCAGGGCCAGCCTGAACTACAAAGCGAGACCCTGTCTCAAAAAAAAAAAAAAAAAAAAAAAACACAACTAAAAAATTATGAACATTTCCGTCTGAGTCTCAGGCTCTCCAATGGTAATATTGCTTGTTTTCTGACATGATGAAAATCAACTGCTTCTTCATCAAGATTATTTGCATTTCTTGACGTGGACAGCCTGCTAAGATAAAAACCTATTCATTCTATTTAAGTAAGGATTATTCCTTCTCATATTAACTACTCAGACTTTTTTGGACAATTTTTCTCCCATTTCCCTTTAGCCTCTCTATAACCTATACTTTCCAAGGTTAGTTAAATTATTTCCCTGCTAAGCTAATTTGGACTATTGGTGTTCACTCAAGGACTTTCTCTTCATGGATTTTCTAGTATTATGTTTTCATATATATTTATCAGATATGATAAAATCATCATATGGCAAGTACTTATCTTTTCTGCATGTCACATCAGGTTAACACTTCATTCTTACATCCTTCAAAGGCTCCCCACTATAACAAAAATAAGAGTTAAATGCCAGGCGTGGTGGCTCACACCTCTAATCCCAGCACTCAGGAGGCAGAGGCAGGAGGATTGCTGAGTTAGAGGCTTGCCTGGGCTACATAGTGAGCTCAGGGCCAGCCTGAACTACAAAGGGAGTTGTTGTTGTTGTGTGTGTTTCCATTGTCTGGAGTTTGAGCTCATGAGCTCATTCATATGAGGCAAGGCCTTTTCCCCTGAGTTTACTCCTAGTCCCTTGACTCTGATCAGAAGTCTCAAAAAAAAAAAAAACAACAAAAATTAAACAACAACAGAGCCTGAGATTTAGCTCAGTGGTTCCTGTGCCTGCCTCGCAAGCGCAAGGTCCTGAGTTTGATCCCAATAACCACATAGAATGCTGGGTGTGGTGATTCATGCTCACCAGCAATCAATACCATATACCACAGTGCCGGGCATGGTGGCTCAGGCTTTTAATCCCAGCACTTGGGAGGCAGAGGCAGGAGGATTGCTGAGTTTGCTGCAGTTTGCCTGGGCTACATAGTGAGCTCAGGGCCAGCCTGAACTACAAAGTGAGGTGCTCTCTCAATAAACAAACAAACAAACAAACAAATAAATAAATAAGCAACAACAAAAAATAAGAGTTAAACTTCTGATCAGAGTCAAGGGACTAGGAGGAAACTCAGGGGAAAAGGCCTTGCCTCATATGAATGAGCTCATGAGCTCAAACTCCAGACAAAGGAAACACACACAACAACAACTCAAACTTCTTTTCTATTGTTGTTGTTTTAAATTTATCTTATTGGTACATTGTATATACACATCATGATCACCCTCAATATTGGGAATTTATACCAGTATATGACACAATTTAATTTTCATTTTTCCCATTTCCCTACTCACCCCATAACCCCCACCCCTACACACATAAGCTTGGTTTCCCTTTTTTATTAGCATCACATTTTTTTCTTTACCCCTCATTACTCACACATCCACATTTTCCTTTGAATATTTTCTATGTCACAATATTCATCTTACGTTCTAGAACTCATTAACGTCTTCAGCGTCTAATACCAGAGAAAATATATATTTATACATCTGTGATCTATGTATTTCACTTATGAATATGTCCTGAAGTATGTTCACTTGAGTATAAATTACTCAAATGTATCATTCTTTAAGGCAGATTAATACTCCACTTTATAGAAAAAACACATCTTCCTTATCTAATCTCCAGTTGATGGGCATTTGGATTGTTTCCAAGACGGAGGTATCACAAACTGAGCTGCTATGCACATGGGTGGACATATGTCCCTATGATACAATTTTTTAAATTTTTTTGTGCTATTGCCCTGCTAGGAATATACACAACTTAAACTTCTGACCATAGTCTCAAAACCCCTGTAGAATCAAACCCATGTTAATCTTTCTTTATTTTACTTCTATCACAGCCAGTACTTCCCAGCCATATTAATTGCCAGTAACCTTTAACTACATAACAATATTAGCATAAAATTAGTACAGTAAGACAGTGTCATTTACAATTTCAGTCCTTCTGTTGTGTCAGCACACAGTACCAAAGTTACCTGGGTACTGTGTGGCACGGAGTTATGGGTCTGTAACCAACAGGTTGGCTCAACCTCAGGTCTTCGCTGAAAGCTGAACTATGGAGGTATCTGCTTCTGAGGCTATGTGGCTAGGCCACATAGTCAGTCCTTTGTGTCTGGGTGGACCAAATCTCTCAGCACCTCACTGGCTGCTGGGCAGAGGCCAGTGTTGGCTCCTGTGGGACTGGTAAACCACCCCCACACACCGTGTGTAGCCAGGAGATGCTACCTGCTGGGGCTTCTTGCTTCAACAAATTCAGGACGTTAGAGTTTGCCAAAACAAGACAGAAGATACAGTTTTATAAAGTGTTACCACTGAAAAACATATTTCATCATATTTTCTTTCTTCTGTTAGTAAGAATATTACAGCCCTAAAAAAGTGCTGGCACAGGGGCATAGATACTAGGAAACTGGCCAATAAAATAATTTGTCCACCACGTTTATCTTCAACTCGGTTGTTGAATACTAAAATCAGGGGCTCATTAAAGAATTTACATGTATTTTTCTCTGTTTCAAAATTCTTTTGTTATCTTCCTGTAGGGTTGGCTTCCAATTATTATTTAGTTTCCAGTTCGAACATGATCCTTTTAGATAGCTCTTGTTTACTGTTGGCCCTCAAAGGTATGTATTGTGGCCTGGGCTTGTCATTTTACTCTTTGTTAATGACTTCCACATTAACTATCATAATGCAGATTTATTATTTTTTCTTCTTGCACTTAAATGTTTGTTCCTGTAGGAGTAAAATCGCATTACCTGTGTCTTCCCTGCTCTCTCACAATGCTAAGCTGTTGCTTGCTTAATATATCATTCAGAATGAACAGACTAAAGGTTCCATCGTTTACCATACTACTGCACATAACAGAAAATAGAATCTGATAAACATTTTTATTAGGCATTAGGTAATTTTTCTTTTCCAGCACAATTTATATGTACTCTGAGATGACTATAAAATGTCACAGTCAGATAACAATGGTCTTAATTTACATTCTTGGAATGCACAAGGTCAAATGGACTAGATCAAAGCCAGGCAGACAATGCTAAGCACTTGAATATACAAAACTTGGAATGTTTGGAATTTAAATCCATTGATGACCTAGTATCTGCCTCCAGGACTTATTAGTCCATAGTGGCCTTAGTCTGGAAATATTTATTGCATAGAAAGAAAGACACCAGGAAATAAGACAGGAGTAAAAAGAAGGAGAAAGGAAGACTAAGATTGAGTACATTTTCTTGAATTTGCTTCTCCACTGACAACATGGTTTTAACACTATTAAACTTTCAGGGGTATAGATGTATAAAGAGCAGTATATAGAAATATAAATCAGCGGCACAGAAATAACACTAACATTCCATCAATTTATAAAATATGGAGGTACTGTTACTCCTAAAATATTAATAGTCCACTATCTTTTGGTATTTTGCTTTCAAGTATCCCTAATGTGAATTTAATAACTGGATTCTTTTGGTTTGAAATTCAAGTGACTTTGACTTGAAGAAGCTTGGATTATTTACATGTCTCTGCATGTACAAAACATAATGCTTGTCTTATATAAGGTATTTTTTTCCATTAAGTTGAATTAGAATATCTCATTCTATTCCTATCTTCTTATACTTGATTCAAAATCTTCAAGTATATGTTTTATGAGATTTTAGGCTTAACTGTACTTCTAAAAGCACTGAGACAACAACTGTTTCCAGGTGACACAGATGATTTTTAGGAATCACTAATCTCTTGCATGAGTTCTTACAAAGTAGGAAAATTAAATTGTGTAATGCTTCAGAATTAGTTTTGTCAATTTTTATTTATTTTATTACTGTATCAGAAATCAGCTGTCAAACAATCTTCTCTAATTTCTCTCTTTTGAAAGAGGACTTTGAAACCCAGAGAACTGTCATTCTATCAGGATTAAAGTTTCCTTAGTGAAAGACCACAACTGCTAAGATGTTCTCTTAGCCAAGTATTTTCATTTTACTGTATCGCAAATGTTACTGATTCTGTCTGAACTCTAGGA
>PVIC010047484.1:0-13861 GCA_004025085.1 Thryonomys swinderianus | reverse complement strand
GAACTCAGGTCCTTACGCTTGCAAGGCAGGCGCCGGAACCACTGAGCTAACCCTCCGGCCCACTTTTTTTTTTTTTTGAGACAGGTTCTCACTTTGTAGTTCACGCTAGCCCTGACCTCACTGTGTAGCCCAGGCAAGCCTCGAACTCAGCAATCCTCCTGTCTCTGCCTCCCAGTGCTGGGATTACAGGCGTGAGCCACCACGCCCGGCACTGTGGTATGTGGTATTGATGTCTGGTGGGCGTGTCTCCACACCCAGCGTTATATGTGGTTTCCGGGGATCGAACTCTGGACCTTGCGCTTGCGAGGCAGGCGCTGGAACCACTGAGCTAACCCTCCGGCCCTGGAGACCACTTTTAAATGGGTTACTTTCTTATTGATGACTTTTCAAAGTTCTTTGTGTATGCTGTGTAATAGTCCTTGACCAGATAGATCATTTCCAAATATTTCTCCCAACCTGTGGCTTATCTTCTTGATAATGACTTTCAAATCCTGGTATATTTAAATTTTAATGCAGTCAATTTATCAATTCTTTTATGGATTGAGACTTTGTGTATCTAGAGAGTTATTGCCAAGCTGAAGGTCATCTAGGTTCTTTCACATTATTTTTTAGTTTTTTACTTGTGCTTTACAAAGAAAAATAGGTCTATGATTCAATTTAAATTAATTAGTGTAACAGGTATAAACTCTTTGTCTAGATACATTTTTTTATGTTTATTTCTTTACATTCACAACTTAGTTTTCTTTAGATGGTAAGTATGTAGGCACATAGATGATAAATGTACATAAAGTGTGAACAGAACATAGTGAATGTTTAAACTTTTTAAAATGGTCATATTAATGTCTTTACTTGTGCTGTTGTGGATACCTTGGTGTATTCATTTGAGTCAAAATGCTTACTTTTTATGATCAGTTTTATTTTGGGGAAAAGTGAGAAGGCATAAAGTGCCAGATTTGAATAAGGTGGATGGAGACTATAATGTTTTTGTTTTGTTTTGTTTTTTGGTTTTTTTTTGCTTTTTGGAGACAGGGTCTTGCTTTGTAGTTCAGGCTGGCCCTGAGCTCACTATGGTGCCCAGGCAAGCCGCCACGAACTCAGCAATCCTCCCGTCTCTGCCTCCCGAGTGCTGGGATTACAGGCGTGAGCCACCACGCCCAGCATTATATGTATGTGGTAACCAGGGATCGAACTCAGGTTCTTACGCTTGCGAGGCAGGCGCCGGAACCACTGAGCTAACCCTCCGGCCCAGACTATAATGTTTTTGACATAAACTCCCATAAGTATTTTGAATCAGTTTGAGACACTGAGGTAGCAACAAAAAAACCTTGTGAAAGAGAACTTCCAGAACTGCTTCCAAAAGAATGGTGGGGTATGGTGTTTGAAGCCAAGTGAGAATATTTTAAGGCAGATTGATGGCAATGTATCTTTTACCATAATAAATTGTTTTTAATGTAAACATTTACCTTATTTTGTGATCACACTATGTATATACATTACATAGATGAACAGATGACAGGCTAGATGATAGATGACAAGTAGAAATAGGGATATGTATACATGTACACATATTTTTATAGGTATATGTAAAACCATATACATATGTGTAAATCTGTTTATATGATGTTCAAGAACAGACAACATTTATTTATGATCATAAAGGCAAAATAGTTGTTACTTCTCATGGGAAGATTATTGACTTAGAAGAAGCAAGGGAGCTTTCCAGGGTGCTGGAAATATTCTAGTACCCAGTTACATGGGTGTACAAAGAAATAAATGTCAAGATTTTCAATTTTATATAAAATGCTAAACTACTTTCATATATATGCAAACTTATAACGATTTTTATGTCACGGATTCGACTTCAATCCACTCAGCAATATTTTAGACCGTAAGAAAATTTCAAACCTGATTCTGGTATCACTGGTATTAGCTATATATGATTTAAATGAAATAGAGGTTAACCAAGAACACGAGCTTTTTGTGCTAGAGTTTACCCAGACTCCAGAAGTAACGATTCACTGAAAATTATATGATCTATATTCATACCACTTATATTTATCCATTTTATTACAAGGTTGTCATGAAAAGCTTTCTCAAATACCACCAAAATACAGATTAAAACTCATTGATCCTGTAAGAATCACTACCTTACTCATATTATTCAGTATCATATCCTACAGATGTGTTTATATTTGTCCTCCCAGTTACCAAGAGAGATATATCAAAACCTTTTATGGTGATTGTGGGTTTTCTATTTTTCTTTTTAATATTTCAGTTGCACTTCAGATGCAAATTTAAAAGTTAAGTTAACATATCATTATGAGATGTCCCTTTTCATTTCTAGTTACATCTTACTAAAATGGCCTAGTATTGGCTTATTTTTTGACAGTTTGAAAAATGTATTTTTTAATAATTTCTACTTTTTAACTTATAGTCAAGACAATATATCATTAAAGTTTTTATTCTAAACTCTTCACCTCTTACTTAGGATATCTAGTCCATTTATTTTTGAAAGATGTACCAATATATTTCGGTTTAAATCCACTGCTTACTATTTTTTCCATTTGTCACATCTGTCCTATGTCCCTTTTACTTCTGCTTTTCTTTTTTAATAAAAAAAATTTTTTTGAGACAGGGTCTCGCTTTGTAGTTCAGGCTGGCCCTGAGCTCACTATGTAGCCTAAGCAAGCTTCGAACTCAGCAATTCTCCTCTCTCTGCCTCCCGAGTGCTGGGATGACAGGCGTGAGCCACCACGCCCGGCACTGTGGTATGTGGTATTGATTGTTGGTGGGCGTGAGTCTCCACGCCCAGCATTCTATGTGGTCACTGGGATCGAACTCAGGACCTTGCGCCTGCAAGGCAGGTGCTGGAACCACTGGGCTAACCCTCCAGACCCCTTTTTAAATAAATTTTGTCACTTTTTCCTCCTCTTGGATTCTTAGATATGCATCAATTTCATTTATTATTCTTTTCATGGTAACCATAGAGATTACATATGAACTTATTTTATTTAAAATTGTACTTGCCAATTATTGGACAATGCAAGGATCTTGGTTAGTTCCATTCACCCTGCTTCTGTTTCTTATACAATTGTTACCATACATTTGTTTTGCCTTTGGTTTTTGTTGTTGTTGTTGGTGGTGGTGGTGGTTGCTTGGTTGGTTTTTGTAAAACAGGATCTCAAAAATTTTGTAGTTCAGGTTGGCCCTGAACGTACTATGTAGTCCAGGCTATCCTTGAACTTGCAGCACTCCTCCTGCCTCAGCCTCCTAAGTGTTGGAATTACAGTCATGTGCCGCCCTGTCTGCTTGCCATACTTTTAAATTCTGCATACTTGCTATTTAATTTTTATCCTTAAGTGATGGTAGATTCACATGCAGTTGTAGGGAGTCATACAGAAATTCTGTGTACCCTCTGCCCAGTTTCTCAGTGGTAGCATCTTGTAAAACTATGATATAGTATCACATATCTGTATCAACATTGATATATCAAGATGCATAACATTTTCTTTATAAGTTATATCTGGTTTTTTACTTCACATGCTTTATTTTATGGTACAAATATATTAAGGAGTTTTACATCTCCTTGAAGAATTGACACCTTCAACATATATCTCTTTATCCCTAAAATTTTCTTTACTCTGAAACCTGTATTGTCTTAAATTAATATTGCTACTCCAACTTTATTTAATGTCATAATGGTATAACTTTTTCCTTTTCTTCTGTTTTAACCTCTCATATTTATATTTTAAGTGGGTTCCTTATAAACCACATATTGTTAGGCTTGGCCTTTTCACCCACTTTGGCACTCTTTGTCTTTTAATTGGTATATTTAGAAGATGTGCACATAAAATATTTATACAGTTGAATTAATGTCTCCCATACTTGTAACTGTTTCTATTTATTGCCATTGTTCTTTTTATTCTGTTCATGTCTTCTACTTTTTCTACTGCCTTTAGTCTTAAGAATTCCATTTTCTTTCTTTTCTTATATATTTATAGTGCTTCAGAAACTTTTTTAGAGGTTGATCGAAGTTTGCATTATATATTTATAACTAAATTAAGTCTACTGATGATTCAATCAGAAATATCCTTTGGGTTACCATGGTTTTTGATTTATGGAATTCCTTTTTTATTCTTTCTTAGAGTTTCATCTCTCTGCTTTCATTACCCATCTCCTTTTGTATGTAGTCCACTTTCCCACTAGAGTCCTTAGTTTATTCATCATGTTTATTTTAAATAAACTTGATCTAACAATACCCAAATCCCTGCAATACCTGAATCTGATGCTTGCTTTCACTTCAGACTATATTTCTGTCTTTTGGTCTGCCTTGTAATATGATGTTGAAAGATAAACATTACATAGAAGATAAATAAAAATACCCACTGAGATAAATAAGTCTTTTGTTGAGGTTTTCATTTTGTCAATCTAGGAACTAATCTGTTCCTATGCATCCTAGTCATAGATGTTAGAGGACCTCCAGTGTCCTTGTTTGTAATTCCCTGATGTCTTTGGGTTTCCCTACTTCTTAACTAGGTCTGAACCTCACAGTTCTCTCCACTGTGACTCCCTGTGACTCTACAGGAGCCCTTTATAAGTACTGGGTAAATGTAGCAGAAGAGTGATAGGTATTTATCTTTTAGTGAGCCTAGGTCTCCAGGTGGTGAACTGCCAAGCCTCTCACTCCAGTGAAAAAGAGGCCAGAGGGGGCTGGAGTTGGATATTGTACAGCCCCAGGTCAGCTAGGTTTGGGCAAAGCACAAAGTGGTTAAGTTCTAGGAAGATGATTTTCTTTGAGGCCGGGACTTTGCTAAGGAGAACAAAATTCTCTGGTCATTATTTCAAACTGGCTACTTTTCATCTTCCCCTACTGGAAGTCAAAGGTATTTCAGACCTTTACCCTAAGAATCTGGTGAGACTCTTGGAAGTAAAACTCATGATTGTGGAGACTCCTGAGTCTGAACCCCAGGAGTTTTTTATCTACCTAGCCCATTTGTCTTCTCTAGCAGTTACTCAATTATCCCAAGAGTTTCTTTAGTCTAATATTGACTTAAGTTCCTGGTAAGCTGTGATTCTGCACATCCGTAAGATGCCCACAGGCTTTAGGGCAGCTGCTTGCCCTATAAACTCCATCTGTAGTAGATTTGCAAAGAAATGTTGGTTTTCACTTTGTTCATATTTTTTTGTTGTGGGAGCAGAAGTAATGACTTCCAAGCTCCTCACTTCTTGAAACAGAAAATTAAAATCTTTGTATTGAATCTGTTAGTGGACTATACTTTTAAAGAGGTTTTAATTTATAGAAAAACTGAACAGAAAGTTCATCGTTTCTCTTGTTTCCCCAAATATCTTACATTGATATTGTGCATGTGTTATACTCACCATTGGATCAGTCCAATGATCAGTGTATAGCTGGACGTGATGTCAGAAGGTAAAGCCTGTCAGGAAGAGGTGGGTCACTGGGGACATGGGCTGGAAGTATATATTTGTCTTCTGCTGCCAAGTCTTGAGCTCTTGTTGCCCTGCCTTGGAGCCAGCCAACTATGTGCTGAAACCTCTACAAACTGTGAGCCAAAATAAACCCCTCCTCTTTTAAACTGTGTGTTGTGTCGAGTATTTTGTCCCTTGGCTCTCCCTGTTGACTTCATTTCTCACTTCAAATCCCTTCCAGGAGGATATACTTCCCTCCTTAAGCTTATGTAGCTAAGGATATATCCCAAGGATATACTTCCCTCCTTCTCTTTCTCACACTGCTATTGTATTCCAGGGTCAGGACACCAAATCTCGGACAGGTTTCTTGCTGCTCATCACGCTGCCATCTTCCCAGAAGTTTCCTGGCAGTGGCAAAGTAACTAAGACATCATTTTACATTGACCAGCAATGGGCAAGAGTTCTTGTTGCCCTACATGCCATGTACAATTAGTCTTTGCCTTCATTTTTATAGCTATTTTTACTAGATAAAAATTTCTATTTGACAGTTTGACTTTTTTTTCCTCCATTGTTTTAAAAATGGTGCCCCAGTATTTTCTGGCTTGCATAGATTCTGACAAGAGATCTGCTGTTTTTCTTGTCTTTGTTCTGTGTATAATGTTTCTTTTTTCCTTAAGTCTTTCCCTATATAAATCCCTTTTCAGAATTATGACCATGATCTGCAAAGCTTTTATACAGGTTTTGAAGTCAGTACCAGCAGGAGTTGGTAATGGATCATATGTGGAAGACAAGGAAGATAGACATCAAAGATAATTTGAGAATTTAGCTTTGAGTACAATTTACCAAAAAGAAGATGACTGCTGCAGGCAACAGGAGTCACCATTTTTGCCAGTTCAGGGGTAAAGAAGGCCAACTCTCTTGGCTCCTCCCAAAACCACTTTGCACAGAACTGCAGTGTAAGTAGCTTACTTGAGGTGTGATTCCAGGAACCACCAAATGGAGAGTCCAGATGTAAGGCAATGAAGGGGATCTGTTGTCCAGAAAGTGACCAGCACAGGCAACCAGAGCTCCATTCTTCTAGCAAACTCTGGGAACCAGTAGAGAACAAGCCCCTCAGAAATGCCCAATCTAGGCATAAGGGAGCTGGGGTATGTTTCTACTAGGCTCCTCATTTATTGGTTGAGGGTTGGTCTTGGAGGTCACTACATTTTAGGCACTCTGGACTACCTTACAAAGCACAGCCAACCTCACAAGGCCAGGAAGCCTCAAGTGGAGATGAGGTACTGGCAGATGCATGCAGACCAATGAGGCCCAGAGCACTTCGGCAGGGGCTGAGTGGTAGTCCAGAGGATGGTCACATGTCACTCACCAGCTGAGAGTGGCCAAATTTTAGAGTGAAGCAGAACATGGACAATACCTCCTACTGGTTTGCTGTTTGCCTGGGATCTTCTTCACCATCTGCTTTATCCCTTGGCATATGGATAGCTCTGTGGAGATATCCATAGCCAAGAAGAGGACCCAATTCACTGAGTTCCCATGTAACCAAGGGGAAGCTCTACGTTCAGGAGAAGTTTACACTAGCTTCCACCCTGTAACCCATGCACCTGGGAAAGCATCATTTTAATCTACATTTCACAAAAGAAACCCAGCTCAGAGGTGCAATGACTTGTGTAGGGTCACATAGCAAGGACTGAATCTGTCTGGCTAACCCTCAGGGTTGCTCCCCACTAAGGAACCCAGTCTCCAGGCTTTCACTGTCCAGAAATGAGTGTTAAAGAGGCCGCAGCTCCTATTCATCACCACGTCTTATGAATTGGAAACAATGTTCATGAGGTCATTTCCATGGGGCTCTGGGGTTGGCTGTGTAAATATTTGGCCTTTGGGGCTCTTCTCGGCCAAGCTCCTCAGGGTGCTGATGTTAAACACACTCCCCCAGAGTCGGGCGCTCAGAGGGTGTCTGCTCAAGCTAATGTTTGACAACACAAAGCCCATTTTTCCTATGACTTTTTCTCATTTAAGACAAGAAGGATCGCCCTCTGCTCGCCAACACATATACTCACCAGTCATTAATACGCAGGCATTTAAAAACATTTGTGATCAGAAAGGTCTGCGTTTTCTCATCTCTTTAAAGAGTCAGAGAGGTTTGAGAGCAAGAGTGGGGCAGGGGAGGGGGATGAGGGCTTGGAAGGGAGGGAGGGAGGAAGGGAAGAAAACAACTCCAGGGTCCTCCGACAGCAACTCTGCTAAGTGCATTCTATCCATAATGGAATGCTGCGTATACATTTATAACCATCCTGTGGATCCACATGGAAATGTCCACAGTACGCCCACCAGTGGCACAAGAGGTCTCAGTGCAGCCCAAACAGCACACTTCACAGCTGTAAATCAGGGACAGGACTATGTCAACAGAAACTACCATCTGAAGTGGCAATTTCTTCCAGGTGGTAAAATTCCAGGCATTATTAACTTTCCTCCAAGATGAGACACTCAGGATGCTAGTCCCTAGGACTGCTGAAACAAAATAACAAACACTAGAGGCTTTGGGGAAATAGGAACTTGTTCTTAAAGGAATGGAGGCTGGATATTGAAATTAAGGTGCCAGTTGGCTGTGCTCCCTCTGAAAGTGCTACATCAGGATCCTCCCTGGTCTTCTGGCTTCCGCAGGGGCTGGCAGCCTTAGGTATATGGTGCTACATTCTCTGCCTCTGTGATCACATTGCCCCTTTCGTTTGTGTGTGTGTTTGCACGCACATGCACACATGTGCACGTGCATGCACATATCCTTCTCCAGTATGGCTTCATCTTAACTAATCACATCTGAAACAGCCTAACTTCCAAATAAGGCACATCCTAAAGTCCTGGAAGGCAGGACTCCAGCCTAGCTTTTTTGGAGGAACACAATCCAACACGTAACACTACGTAATGAGGAAATGGGTGGGTGAAGACAAGGTACCCACGGCTCAAGTACTCTTTCTGGATGGTCACACACTCCCTCTAACTCTGTGAAGTGTCCCCCACAGTCAGTGTCTTCCCATTGCAGACAGTGAGAAGGTCCTAATGGGCCTCCAGTGCCAGGTCCCTGTAGCTCATCCCTGAGGACTTGTACAAGTCATACACCTCAGACAGTAGAGTCTTCAAGAAATGTGAAAATAGAGGTTTCAGGCTGTCTGCTGCCTCCAAGGTCCCTGCCCTCCAGGTACAGCTGCCAAGCCTAGCTTGCCACAGTGTTACCATTCTTATGGCTTTG
This sequence comes from Thryonomys swinderianus, assembly GCA_004025085.1. Taxonomy (NCBI): domain Eukaryota; kingdom Metazoa; phylum Chordata; class Mammalia; order Rodentia; family Thryonomyidae; genus Thryonomys; species Thryonomys swinderianus. Next base: position 5,187 of record PVIC010047484.1, on the reverse strand, counting down.
TCCAGGATTTGGAGCTCAGGGAGGCCCTGCAACTTTCCCAAACCTCCAGCCTGAAACCGAGTCCTCCCTATGCACTGACATGTCCATGGCCTTCATGCAGTGACGCCTGGGCTCTAATACATGTGGAATACTACATGGGGATGGCTCTTCTTACCCTCAGCTCAAGCCACATACTGACCATACAGATGCCCTGCAATCGACTTCCCCCACTCCCTGGCTGAGCTTCTGTTCCCTCCACTTTCTAGGTCAGCTCCTTAAGAAGCCTCCTCAATGCCCCTAACTGGGCCTTATTACCCCTTCTAGCCCCTTGGGTGGGATCTGGGGTTCCTTGGGGAGACTATGTCCACGAGCAAGGTTGGGCAGGGCCTCAGGAAAGGAAAGAGCCCAATTTGCTGGGCAGGAGAGGTCAGGCCCAGGGGCCCCATTGAGCGAGCATTCCAGGCCCTGGGACTAAGTGTTACAAAGCCAGGGTCACTCTTGCTCCCCAAAAGGAATGCTGTGCTTTTGGAAATTGATCTTCTTCCAGGACCCCAACCTGTTGTGAACTGACTCTGAGGAGGATAGGTATAGGTGGAAAGCTGAGAGAAGGCATCCGGCTGGCACTTCTGAGCACAGGGGTCATCACAGGAAGGAGCTGCACACAGGGGGAACAACAGCTATGATGGCTGACCCTTGATCTTCTAGAGCTCTCCCTGCCCAGCAAAACCCACCACAGCTGCCGGAGTTGGCCTAGGAGCCTGGAGTGGAGGTGGGAGGCTGATGGTGACTCCTCACCTCAGCCCAGCACTCCTGGCCTTGGCCTAACAACTGCCTCACTGGCACCAAGGAAGGGTCAAATGCCCACATACGCCACAACATCTCTGCCCTGGCACCCAGGAGGCCCATCCAGCATATTTACCGGGGCAACTTCCTTGGGCTCATCAGGCTACCCGTTCCTGACACATCCCTAACCCCAACTCCTAACTGCTTATCATCAGCCCCTTAAAGAAGTCATAAACCATGAAGCCTGCCCACGTATTTATTTTAGTTAGTTAAAAATGCCTTGGGCCTTGCCAAGAACCATTTGGCTTTAATTGGAAACTTTGGAGGCATTAAAAATGTGTTGAGATTCAAGACATGTCTGAAGGCTGTGGAGCCATCGATCATGCAACATGCAAGCAAGGCTCTGGACCAGGTGGAACGAAGGCAACCTTTTAGCAAAACCACCTCTCTTAATGGAGTCATTTATAACTCCGTGATGCCGGGCAGCTTTTCTCGGCCAGAACTTTATGAACACCAGCCAGCATCGTGGAGAGCAGCTAACATCTGGTGACTATAAATGAGGAACCCAGAAAAAACAAAACGTGACATAAACAAAAGCATTGTGGGGAGGGGCAATGGGGACATCCCAAACTGCGGCCGGGGTCCACTCTCCTGAGCAATGTGAGGGAAGCTAGAGGAGAGACGCTATCTGTAGCTCATTCCAGAAATGCCACGCCACTACCTTTGCTCATGGAGGACCCAGTGGACACAAGGCCAGATAAGAGGCCTCCAGGGCTGTGGGCACCTCATCTCCAGAATGTTCTCAACGGCCTGCCTCGGACCCCACCCTGTGCAAGGTTGCTGCATCTCTGCCTCCTGATGGAGTGCTCCCTGCCCTCTCCTCTGTACTGGCTCAATATAGCTGCATAACAAATTACCCCAAAATGCAATGATGAGAACAATATTCATCTTTTATCGTACAGTTTCTGAGTTTGGGAGCAGGGACAGTTTTGCTGTGTAACTTGTTCTCTGGTCTGTCAGGAGCTGCAGCCCAGCCACCAGCCCTAGCCCTGGTCTCATCTGAAGGTGTGACTGCAGCTGGGGAGTCTGCCCTTGAGTTCACACTATGGCCCTTGGCCTAAAACCACAGGTGCCTTTCACAAGTTGCCTATAAGGACTCCAACAAAATGAGTGCTTCAAGAAAGAAGGTTCTGGGGAAAGAGAGAGAAAGGGATAATAACCTTCCATAACTTTGGAAGCAACAGATCATCATTTGTTCTGTGTTCTGCTGTGTACTGAGTTGAATTACTTCACTCAAAAATCAAGAGTTTCCAGCAGCTCAGAATGTGAGCTGATTTTGAAATGGGGCCTTTGCAGTTGCAATTAAGATATAGTTAATCTAGGTTAGGTTGAGCAAACCAACCCAATCCTGTGCACCACAGACCCAAAGAGCAAACTGTGAAAATGTAATGCTGACTGACAATGTAAAATGGGGGGGGTGCTAAAAGAATGAAGGAGTACCGTAGGGATAGACCTTAGGCAATTCCATGGAGGTGTTCTGTGAGAACTGGTTCTCTTTCATGATCATTACATTTTGAATTCTTGAGTTGTGATGATGAGCTGCTTTCAGCCTTGTAGGGTATGACTGTCCTCAGAGAACACATTCACACTCTTGCTCCTTGATCCTGCTGTTTTTGAAATTTTTCTGTAGTTTGATATACTGGTGATTACTATGTTTCTCTACCTTGTGCATCAGGCTTCTGTGTTGCTTTGGGTACCCAGAAAAACACTACTCTACATGCTTTTGACACTGCCACAGAGGTGACAGAGCAGTACTGGAGATCAAGTAGCAATACCACTGTGTAAGTGTCTCCTTGTCCAACCACACACGTAATTACTTTCGAGCCAATCAGTAACTGCACTGGCTTCTGCAGGCACATGCAGCTTTAATCCATTAGAAGTTTCTGAAATTTCATCAGCTGAACAAAATGCCAGTGCAGACAAGGGATGTATTCTTTTTTTTTTTTTGCTTTTTGAGACAGGGTCTCACTTTGTAGTTCAGGCTGGCCCTGAGCTCACTATTGCGCCCAGGCAAGCTGCCATGAACTCAGCAATCCTCCTGGCTCTGCCTCCCGAGTGCTGGGATTACAGGCGTGAGCCACCACGTCCGGCATTGTGGTATGCGGTGTTGATTGTTGGTGGGCATGTCTCCACGCCCAGCATTATATGTGGTTACCGGGGATCGAACTCAGGACCTTGTGCTTGCGAAGCAGGCGCCGGAACCACTGAGCTAACCCTCTGGCCCGAGTTCCCTTATTTTTATTAGCACAAGATTTCAGCTTTTGGATTTCTTATGAAAATTTGAAATTTAATATCTAATATTTAACAGATAAATGTTTCAATTCAGAAACTGAGATTCTTTCAATGTTGTGCTGTCTTCCTGGCATATTTGAATCTTCAGCAACATATTGAGTTGTTTGTGAAGAATTTATGAAAACAAGAGCAAGGATATATATATTTGCTTGAGATAACTGTGACTTTAGCAGAAGGTAGGAAATACACTCAGATACCTTTTTCAGAGCAGGCCAAAAAACTGGTAGTTTTTGCAACAGTAGTCAACAAATTCAAGGGGAACCCCAGCTGCAATCCACTGCCATAGGTTGTTGATTCAGGAAATATCTGCCTCTTTAGGGGTAGCAGTGTTAGCTATTTTTGATATGGGGAATGATTTAGACCTCAAGTCTTTTCCCCTTCCCCTTCCCCTTCCCCTTCCCCTTCCCCTTCCCCTTCCCCTTCCCCTTCTCCTTCTCCTTCTTCTTCTTCTTCTTTTTTTGACAAGTTCTCAGTCACCATATAGTCCAGGCTGGCCTTAAACTCACAGCAATCCTTCTTTTTCAGCCTCCTAAGTGCATAGACTTCAAGTCCTTAACACCAAAAAAATGACTACAGCAAAAGAGAAAAACTGAAAACAGATAGTGGAAGATCATGCCAAGAGGGTTGGACAGAGTCATTTGTAGTGAGTGAATGCAATGGGAAAGTATTATGTATTCTGTGCAATGAAAGTGCTGAGTATCACACATCAAATGTCAAGTGGCACTTAGACAACAACCACAAAAGTTTTGCCAAACTTGGTGAAACTGAAGGGTATGGTTTATTGAAGGGAAACTGAGGAAATGTCATCCCCAGTGTCCTAGTTTTTGCAACCATCTTTCTAAAAAAAAAAAATCTATCTGCTAGCTGCCAACTTTCAAATGTCATGTGTATAGCAAAACATTTTAAGCCCCTCTCTAATGGAGATTTTATTAAAATAGCTATGTTGTCTGGGAATAATTCCTTTTTTTTTGTGATTTCCAAAATACAGATAAAATGATACAATGCATCTAAGAGAAGCTGCTTAACAGAAATACATTAAAGAGCAAGTCCTGCATATGGCAGGCAAAGACAGTCAGCAGCTCACCAGTGACTTAGAAAAGGCAGCCTGTTACTCCATCTACTTAGATGAAAACATAGATACAAATAATCATGCAAAGTTAGCAATAATTTTGTGTTGTACTCAGAGAAGAGCTGGTGAAACTGGTGTCTTTACCAATAAGAACACAAGTGATAAGATACCTACAATACTCTGATGAAGTTTTCTTATCACAAAAAATGAGACCACAAAAAGTAGTTCCAATTATTAGTAATGGGGCACTTTGATTAGTAGAGGCAACATATGGTTTCATATAGCTCTTCATTAAAGAAGCAAACTACCCAGTCATTCAGTTTCATTGTATTATACATCAAGAAGCTTTCTATGCAAGAGAAAGCAGCAAAAAAATTAGACGAAGATGCCACAAGAATGGTAAATTACATCATGGTTCATGCTCTTAGTTTTTGACAGTTTCAAGCACTTCTTGATGAGGTTCAGGCACAATAATGCCTGATGACTGAACAGAGAATGAGTCCTGGAGAGATTTGTAACCTGCCTGGATGAAATCAGACTGTTTATAAATGAAAAAGGGCATGAATATCCACCACACTGATATGTCCTAGCTCAACAACTTCAGGTTTTTACAGATTTTATGCTACACTTCTTACCTCAGAGTTTGGGAACAAGGAAACAATATTCACCCTTATCAGTCTTTTTCCACGTATCAATAGAATCTCTAAGGACTGGAGGCAAGAAGTACAAGAATTGTAAAGAAAAAAATGAAACACTCTCTTTTTAGATGATATATTGTCTGTATTAAAAGTCAGAAAGAATCTACAAAACAAATCCTAGAACTAATAAATGATTTCAGTTAGGTTCTAAGATATGAGTAACATCCAAAATTGCTAACAAATGAGAATTCAGTTGTGTCATGTACTCTTACAAATTCTCAATGTTGACTGTGATCGTGTGTATATAAAATGTATCAATATGGGGCTGGAGGGTTAGCTCAGTGGTTCTGGCGCCTGCCTCGCAAG
>PVIC010047483.1:0-13860 GCA_004025085.1 Thryonomys swinderianus | reverse complement strand
GAACCAGGGACCTTGCGCTTGCTAGGCAGGTGACAGAACCTCTGAGCTAAATCTCTGGCCCTCATCTTTTTATTTCTGATTGTGTATATTCTGGATACAGTCCTATTGTTGGCCTTATGTTAAAGGAAAACTGTTTTATTCAAAAATGAAATAGAAGGGCCTCTGATTACCTCAGATCATCATATCTCCATGTTCAGATGTGAAGGGGCTTTTACAGTTAGGAAAAGCTGGAGGGTGGTGTACAATGAGGTCATGGACAAGGGGCTCCAACCCTCGACAGGAGGCCTCTTTTTGGAGTGCCCCTGGTTCATCTCAGCCTTTCTCAACCCCTCCTATCCCTTCTTGGAAATAACCCCCTGAGGCCATTATCTACATTTTTAAAAATACAAATAGTCACTCATCTGGGAGATAAACTACCACTTGGCAAGCCTGTTGCTAAGAGGTGAAGAGAGAATGGGCTTGTTTACAACAGCTTCCTTTAGAAACCTTCCTTAGAAACACAGCAAAGAATGGTTGTTAGGGGAGCAGGAGGAAAAGAAGTTTGGGGAAAGGAAGAGGATCCATTAGTAACAAATACTTTAGAAGCCAGATCAACCATATTGTCATCTTCTGTTCTGTGGAGGGAGGCAGGACCACTCTGATCTATCCAACTGCTTCTTGCTAAATAACAATGAAGCCTGGTGATTTTTAGAATGAAAGATTTTTGAACTAACTTTTTCTCCTTTTTAAGAGTACCTGGAAGCACATGCTGGCTGCTAATTTGGAGGCCTATTTATATGATTTTTGTACACACACTTTAAGTTAATTTCTATTGACATTATCAGGCGTGTCAGCTCTGGCACTAAGGTTTTATCAAAGATGAATCTAATGTTAATCCCTACCTGAGACAATATAGATAGCTTCTCAGGGAGAGGCTTAGTGAGTTAGTTGAATAAGGTATTCAATGCTTTTTCCCTGGGTGCTGAGAGAACAGATAAGGGGCATATTAAAGAACTTTTTTTTTTTTTTTGGGAGACAGGGTCTTGCTTTGTAGTTCAGGCTGGCCCTGAGCTCACTATGTAGCCCAGGCAAGCCTCGAACTCAGAAATCCTCCTGCCCATGCCTCCTGAGTACTGGGATTACAGGTGTGAGCCACCATGCCCAGTATTGTTGTATGTGGCTAGCAGGGATCTAACTCAGGACATTGCGCCTGCTAGGCAGGCAGCAGAACCACTGGGCTAAATCTCTGGCCCTAAAGAACTTTCTTAATTCTATAAGAAGTGTGATTTAGGTTGGTAAAATTCAGCAAAGTCTCAGTCATTTTCTTTAAAGCTCTATCCAGCCAATGAGATGTCATGGAAAAGAACAAACCTAAAGTAAGAAGGGTTAGTGGCCTTCATAATTAGTTATCTTAGTTGTCTGATCTTTTTAAATAAATATTTAAGATTCTTTGCTAGTGTGTGAGACAAGCAGGATCTGAAGAGGAGCCAGAGACACTTCGTTCTGGTGGAGATCTCAGGGTCCTAGAGTATAGGGTGAAGGTTTTGTTCCTGCAGGACTTAATGGAGAGCTGTGTCAGCATGGTGTGTAGGCCTTCCACTTTTCATCTAGGGCTTACCTGTCCCTCAGATCTTGGAGTTCTGGATTTTAGATTTTTAAATGAATGGTGTTCAAACTGTAGAGAATTCCATTTTATTCCATGTACAGATTCATGAAAAGGCCATCGTAAGCAAGACACAGGCAGCCCTATCACCTTAATGCTAAACCTTTTTATAGCCATACCCTCCCTTCACTACCCTAACTTCTCTCAACTACATGTCACTTTAAAATATAACTGTGTATGGGCTGGGGATTTAGCTCAAGTGGTACCACACTAACCTTGGAAGCACAAGGGCCCAAGTTCAATCCCTGGTACTGCAAAAATATAAAAATTAAAATAATAAAATAAGTGTGTGGGCCGGGATAGAGCTTAGTGATGCAGTACTTGCTTAGCATGTCTAAAGCCTTGGCATGTGTACATCCACACACCTACACACACACACACACACACACACACAAACACACCCATACGTGTACATGTGCACATACACAAGTTAACCTGTACTATCTTGTCCAGAGCTGACAGTGCCCAGGTGGTTTTTTCATAGAATCCTTCTTCTGCTTAATGATTCCAATGTCCTCTTTTCTCCTTTTGATGTTATTACTTTGAATTTTTTAATATTTTCTAACTCTTCCATTCTCTGCCATTGTTTTTTCTTTTCCCATTGTGTATCTTGGTCTGTCTAGTGTGTTGAAGATATTTAATAAATAGAAGTTGGGCGATGAATTTCAAAGCAAGAATGAGGCACCTACTGTCTGTTTCAATGTTCTGTGAGCATATTTAGAGCTGATCAACTAGTGGACTTCATGAGACAGTGATTGAGAGGTTGCTTATTTTATAAATCATATTTGGGGGGGTCAGTTCTCCAGGCTGGCATCCTGCAGTGCTTCACTTAGGAGATTTAGGTTTATTCTGGAAATGAAGCACAGTGCTGATTGGCCCAGAGATGACTGCAGATTCTCTTGTTATCCCTGTTTTCATTCAAAACCTCTGCACAGCTTTCATCAGTAACTCTGTTGTGCACAGAATCTGGAGTCCCTTGTTCAGTCATGCAAAGCTATCTGGTCTTTGGTTCCAGCTAGCAACTGAGGGGCAGCAGAGGGGAAGTGGGGCAGCAGAGGGGTAGACACAGTCACATGGCCCCCTGAACGCACAGGCATTAACTGCAGGCTGGCTTTCACACAGAGATGGTCTGGAGTCTCTGTTTTCAGGACTTTGTCCATCACCCCAGGTCTGTGTTCCTCTCCTTGTTTCATGTATTCTGCAACAGCACTGACTTTTCCTGTGTCCATTTACTTTTGCAGATTTTGTTGAAATTTATCCTTTGCTAATGTCTCATCATTTCTTAATTTTTCCCCTTTGGGAACACAGAAAAGACCAGAAGATACTTAACTACTCACAACTCCTTCCATTCAATTTGTCCCACCCAAAATCCTGTTCTCTGACCCCTCCCTGCCTAGGGCACACCAAAGACGGGATAGCCTTACCTCTGTCACCTGCCTTTCCATTGCTGTGCGGTAGAATGCCCTGGGGCACTTAAAATAGATTACATCAGGTGTTGGAGGTGTTGGCAGGGTTTTGAATTCTGCATTTCCACCTGGTTCACAGCCATGCACCTCACCAGTAGCTGCTCACTGGAGTTCTCCTTGCTGGTACCTGTGAAGCCAGAGCTTTGATGAGGCTGCCGTCCTGTCAAGGCTTGACTGAGCGTGCATCTGCTGTGTCTGTTGGCTGGAGACATCATCTCCTAAACCCTGTGGCTTCTCCATAAGAGTGTGCACAGTATTAGCTAACTTCCTCCAGAGTAAGAGGCCTATCAGAGGCCGCCAAAATGGCCGCTACCACCTTCCTGGAACCTAATCTTGAAAGTGACATCCCATTAATTTCACTGTGTTTTACTTACTAGAATAAAGTCATTAAATGGAGTGCACACTCTGGAGTAGGGCTCAGACAGGGAGGGGCCTGCTTACCAGGAGCTAAGATTCTTCAGGGTAGCCGAAGTGATGCTCTTGCTCTGGGGGCCACACTCTGAAAGCCACTGCTGTACTTAATGGCCTTGGAACAAAGCCCCCCCACCCCAATCAAAGCACTTCGGTGGCTACCACAGCCTTTCAGGATGGGCAACCTGGCAAGAGAGGAGTTAACTGTTTTCCACTAAATATGTGAAAAAAACAAAGGTAAAGTTTTAAAGCCTTGATAGCACATATCTAGCCAGCATTCTTTCTACTGACCCATAAACTAAGGTATTAAAGTTCTAAAGGGCTAAAACAGAAAGTGAAAACTCTTCCAAAAACTCAGGTGTGACTGGCAGAAGTTAGAGGACAATGTATTGGGAAATTTCAAGCAGGAAGTTTTCTTGTCTGAAAAGAAACAAACTCATCTCTGGTGGTGGAGAACTAAACTCTAGTGGCTGCCTCAGCATTAAGGCAACTGGCTTTTGAAAGTGGTTTTATGCCTCCTACTCTGTGAAAGGTCTTAGGAGGATCCACATTTCTTATCAAGTTTACTTAAATGCATAATAGACAGTACATTAGTTACCTTTCTCTCATTGCCGAGGCAAAGTACTTGTCACCCAAAGTTAAAGGGGGAAAGGTTTATTTGGCTTGAAATTTGTAGAAGTTTCAGTTAATCAGCTGGCTCCAAGACAGGGTGGCACATGGCAGAGGGACAACAGTTCATGGCAGCAGAAGACAGCAAAAACATCAAGAGAGCTTAACAGCATCTTTCTGCTCCTTTTATCTAATCCAGACAGTTTAGAGCTAGTAGCACTCATGTCCTTAATCCTAGTGACCTGAAGTTCTAGCATTGAATCACAAATCAATTTCAGCTTCACACACTGTAGATCCAGCCACCTCTGCAAAAGCCTTTGACCACATGAGGTTTGGGAGGACATCTAGAAACAAACCATAACAGTGAGCCTTAAATACAGAAATGCTCAGTTAATACCCATTCATACTGGGGAACTTTGGGGACTATTAAAGAATCTGAGCTCTGGCCCCTGTCTAGTTATGGGGATGTGGATCCACCTATAAAACATCAGTGATGGGTATCAGATAGACCAGTAAATGTACACAGAGTCTAGAGTCAAAAGAGTAATGACCTCTAGAGCTGTGTGCCATCAAGCAAGTCACATAGCTCTCTGACTTTCTATTATCAGTTATTTTACCCCACAAGAGAGTTAGGGTAGAGAACTAGGAAAAGGTGCTTTTTAAATGTAGAGTAATATTTGGGAGCTAAACAAAAACATCCAGTCAGTGGTTTTCAGCCTTGGCTGCATGCTTTAGTTGTCTGGAGAGTTTTAGAAAAGTTCCAGTTCCCCAGATGTATCTAAAAACTATGATATAAAATTATCCAACCATCCATCCATCCATTTGCCCTTAGTTCTCTTCCACATCTTCTTCCTTTCTTGATTTCTTTCCACATGTATATATATGTGTCTTTATCTGTCTTTTTTAAGAAAGACTCTGCAAGTGTTGAAAAGAAATCACACCTCAGTTTACACCAGACAGTAAGCATGAAGAGTTTAGGACAGCATTTTGGATGCTATTGCTGTGAATGATGTGTTTAGCCTTGAGAAACACATGGGGTGGAAAAAAGGATTTTTTCCCCTGTGGCCATGGGAACAGAGCTGGTAGAGATGTCAACACAAAGCCTCACTATTCTGCTAGCTGGAACAAATTTTATTTTGAAGTGCTTAAGGTCCCCAAATGCATAACCACAAATGGGGATAGTGTTTGCATTTGGCAACATGGCTTCGTGTACACTTTGGTCAACATCACTGTCAAAGGAAAACTTAAGTAATAAGTGCCTGAAGTGTGCTTCTGCTTAAATTCTGTCCTGAAGCAGTGCTGCTTCAGCAAGAGCTGTGGCCACGATTAACTACTTAACAGTTTTGGCAGCACATTTGTTTACATAATGACTCTCCTGGACATTGCTTGGGGAGGTGTCATCTCAAACAGTCAGTTCTTATATTAAATGAGTTTGATAAAACTGTCATTTTATTTTGTATTATATTATCATATAAAAATTAACAAAAAGTATGCTATTTTTGGTTATCCTGTATTTAAATAACTGTACTGTTAAGTGATTAAAAGTATTTTAATGAGCATGGCAAATTCAGTAATACTTTCAAGACTCAAGGCTTTGGTCAAAGTAGAAAACCTTCTTTAAAGGAGCAGTAAAAGTCAGCATTTTAATAGACATAAGATCTTTTTGTTCCTAATCTTCACATGTGCCAAAATTTATGTGAAAATAGTACCGCTTTAGATTTATACTTTGAGAATTAATGTAACAATGTTATATCTAATACAAACTCGGCAAAGAACAGCATTCTCTCTTGATTTGCTCTTGTTCTGAGCTCACACATTTTCCTCTTCTCTCCAGAATCATGTACCCTGGGATGAAGTACCAGGTGAGAAGCCCAGCTGCTCCCATGGTAAGAAACATTTTTGCACAGAGCCAGCTCAGAGGCTGCTTTCCCCCTTTGAGGCAGTGACTTGGACCTTTCCCTCCATCTCCACAGAGGATTTCCCCAGAGAGGCCCCTTCACAGCACAGGAAATTCTCCCATGTTGTTAGTTTGGATGACCTGTGGCTAGAGAAGATGCAGAGAAAGAAGCTAGAGAAGCAGGTACAGCTCCGGAAGAAGATGCACATGCAGACAGCTCACAGGGATGGAGCACAGGTACGCTGCACAGGCCGGGCACCTCCGATGGCCCTGCTTTCTCTTCCTCTTTGGCAGCAGCCTGCCAGTGTTTGGCCCTGTCCTAAACTGGAATTTGTCACTCTTTCTTCTGGGATCACAGCACACTGATGGGCCTCCACCCAATATGAGCCTGTGTTGTCTAGCTTTCCAACACTGTGAAAAATATGTAAGGTAAAGCACTCAAGAAAAGGAAAAGTTTATTTTGGCTCACAGTTTTGGAAGCTTCATTCCATAACCAATTGGCCGTACTACTTTGAACCTTTGGTGGCAAACTACATTAAGGTAGGCGTATCTGGGAGAAGAGACCCATTTACCTTTTGGTAACCAGGAAGAGAAAGAGACTGGGTTCCCTAGTCCCCTTCCAAGAAATGTCTCCAATGCCCTAAATCCTTCCACTGGGCCTTACCTTATAGGATCACATTTTGTAACAATGCAAACACTTCAGGGGAACATTCCAGATCCAGTGTCTATGTGACATAGACACTTCACAGTGGCAAAAACCATCAACACCAAAACTCCTTCTTTCTCCACTGTGGCCTCTGATGCTTTTGGATGGCCCCACACAGGTCCTTCAGGCAGAAAAGAAGAAGGGCCCCCTGCCTCAAGAACCTGTATAGTAAACCTTGTTTAGTGACAGCTTCTGTGTCTCACACATGCTGGCCCTGCACTAGCATCGGCTCAAGCACTCAAAACGTTGTGTGACATTTTGACATAAAAGTAAATTAAAGTTACATTGAAATACAGCTATGGCCGGGCGTGGTGGCTCACGCCTGTAATCCCAGCACTCGGGAGGCAGAGACAGAAGGATTGCTGAGTTCCAGGCTTGCCTGGGCTACATAGTGAGCTCAGGGTCAGCCTGAACTACAAAGTGAGACCCTGTCTCAAAAAAAAAAAAAATACAGTTACATTCAGTCCACTGAATTATGTCTACAGGGATACTGTGATACTTAATATTTTGCACAAAACTGAAAGCCTATTAAAAATGATGTCATGGGGGGGGCAGAGATTTAACTCAGTGGTTCCAGCGTCTGCCTTGCAAGTGCAAGGTTCTGAATTTGATCCCCGGTAATCACATACAGTGCTGGGTGTGGTGACTCACGCCCACCAGCAATCAATACCACATACCACAGTGCTGGGCTTGGTGGCTCATGCCTATAATCCCAGCCCTAGGGAGGCAGAGGCAGGAGGATTGCTGAGTTCCAGGCTTGCCTGGGCTACATAGTGAGCTCAGGGCCAGCCTGAACTATAAAGTGAGACCCTGTCTCCAAAAAAAACGATGTCATGGTGGTTACATCATATCTTTCACCTGACCTGTGGCTTTTTTTTTCTTCACCTTTGTAAAATAACGGTGTTTTTCATTATCACGTATATGTGAAATCCATATGAATCTCACCTTATTCTTCAATCCCAACCTTTTATTGAAGTAAAATTCACATAAAAATTAGTCATATTCAAGTGAGCCATTAATAATATTTGCACATATACCATATTGTGCAAGTATCATCTCTATTCAGTTCCTTTTCCCAAAAGGGACCCCCATACCCATTAACCACTCTTTCTCCATTTTTCCTTTTCAGGCCCTGGCAAGCACTAATCTTTCCATCCCTATGGCTTTACCCATTCTGGATATTTCATGGAAATGGAAGTATACAATGTGTGCCCTTTTGTGTCTAGCTTCTTTCACTCAGTATAATACTTTTTTTTTTTTTTTTGAGACAGGGTCTGGCTTTGTAGTTCAGGTTGGCCTTGAGCTCACTATGTAGCCCAGGCAAGCCTCAAACTCAGCAATCCTACTGCCCCCGCCTCCCAAACGTTGGAATTTCAAGCATGAGCCACCATGCCCGGCATTGTGGTGTGTGGTACTGATTGTTGGTGGACGTGAGTCACCACCCCGAGTATTGTTGTATGTGGTTACTGGGGATCAAACCAGTGACCTTGTGCTTGCTCAGCAGGTGCCAGAACCACTGAGCTAAATCTTTGGCCCAGTATAATACATCTGAAGTTCATCTTTGTCTTAGAATGTACAAGTAATTAATTCCCTTTTATGGCTGAATAATATTCTATTATTTAGATACATTTATTTAATTTTGTTTACTTATTCATCGATTTTGATTGCTTATAACTCGTGGGTATTATTCCTATTCCTTCCAGGACTACTGTGCAAATTTTGTTTGAATACATGTTTCAGTACTTTTTGGTATGTCCTAGAAACAGAATTACTGGGCCACATGATAATTCTGTAATTAGCTTTCAGAGGAACTATTGGACAGTTTTCCATTTTGCCTTACTAGCAATGTATGAAGGTTATATGTTCTCCATATTCTCCTTGCCAGGATTTGTTTTCTATTTTTTTGTTTTCATTTTTTGGGGTTTTGTTTTTGTTTTTGTTTTCTATTTTATTTTGTTCTGAAGGGAACCTTTGCTCACTGTTGTAGAAATGTAAATTAGTAGAGCCATTATGGTAAGCAGTATGGAGGGTCCTCAAAAAACTAAAAATAGGACTCCTACCTCATCCATCAATCCCACTTCCGAGAGTTTAGTCAAGAGATTTGAGATCAATACATATATCCCCATGTTTTCTGCAGCACCATTCACAATAGCCAAGAAATGAAATCAGACTGAGGATCTATCAACATAAGAATACAGAGAAAATGTGGTATGTGTACACAGTGAAATACTGTTTAGTCTTTAAAAACGAAAAACATGTCTGTCATCTGCAACAGCATGGATGGAACTGAAAAACATCATGCTAGGTAAAATAAATCAAACACAGAAAAGCACTACCTGTTCTTACATATTCATGAAATCTGAAACAAACTCTTAGAAAGCATAGTAGAATGGTGATTACTGGACAAGTGGGGGCCGGTAGTGTAGAGATGGTGATCAGATGGTGCCGAGCCTCAGTGAGGTGAAAAGAGTACATTACTTTTACAGTGAATTTCTGTGTAGTATTATATATTTCACTGTTACTAAGAAAGTACAGTAAATCTCAACTGTGACCACAGAGGTCAAATATTTGAAGATAAATTAGTTTAACTTATTCTACATTCTATTAAAAAAACTATACGCTATAAATAGACACAACTGTAATTGGTCTATACATAACACTATTTAAAAAAAAACAGTAGGAAGCAAAATTTAGATGGGAAAAGAAACCAAATACATGATTCTGAGATTCCCAATGTAGCTTTCTTTCTTTTTTACCTTAAAGTCTCCAGTTAATTGGCTCATTCTGTGATTCAAATAAAAGTAAACCTAAGAATATAGTAAAATTTTTAAAATATGTGTAAAACTTGGTATGGTACAGGACAAAGGCCATGTGACAGATCAGGTCCTCCGTGCTGATGAGACTGGCTCATTTCACAAGGAGGCTGACACATGAACCTGGATATTTCAGACAGTGTTTTAGCTGACATTGTGACCAGAGCTAGGTATGCTCACTGGTAGAGCTCATGTTTAGCATTCACAAAGCCCTGGGCTAACCTCCCTGAGCACTCCTCCCATACACTATAACCAGTGGCTCATCTGAACCTATGTTTCCTAGGGTTCATTGTTCAGAATTTGCTGGCCCAGCAGTTGTGAAGGATTTATAGAACATAGCTAGCACAAATAATAAGAACTAGGTTAAAGACTGCATACACCAAGATTCTGTGCAGGAAAGCATGAGGGCACAGGTGCTCCTCAGTGTACAAGGGATTACATCCTGATACACCCAACATAAGGCCAAAGTGTATTTAGTCCACCTAACTGATCACCACCAGGATGTAGTGTCAGTTATTCCCTGGAGATCACAAGGCTGATCATGTAGCATCGCTTGAAACTGTGGCACTACTTATCACTCACCTAGGCAAAGACCCAGATTCCAAATTCAAAGTACAGTTTCTACTGAGCTAACATAGCTTTTGTAATATCATAAAGTTCAAATATCTTAAGTTGAAATGTTCTGAATCTGGAACCATCTGTAGGTAGACATAAAACATTCCCATTTTGTTGTGTTAATTTATTATCTTTTTATTGAAAACAATTTTCCTGTGGTTCATGGTTCTACCCCTGCATCTGTCCCAACCACACCTAGGTTGAATTTAAAAAAATCACTGAGGTATTGGACTGGCCCACTTCTGTGCTGACAGAATGTTATCATGCCTCTAAATTCATCTTCTTGAAGGTACTGCAAGCCAGGAGTTGAAAATATCTACATTAAAGTATTGATTAAACATACATTTAGTGAAAAATCATTCACTGAACATTTCAGGCTCAGATTGCTCAGAGAGGGAAGTATGTAGAAATGCAAACCATGCAGTCTGGCTGGGGAGAGGTTGCCCCTTCTTTGACTACAGGGTAGTCCAGAACTGATCCTGAAGAACATGCAGGTTAATCATGCAAGAAAGTTAGGAATATGAAAGGGTGGTTAGGGCAGAGAGCATCATTTGTGGAGAGGCAGAAGGACATGTGGGTGCCATTGAGGAGAGTGACTTCACTCCTGTGTAATCTCTGAGGCAGAAAGTGCCAAGAGGTGAGATGAACAAGGACAGGGACAAGACACAAAGCCTCGGGGTTTTAACTACTGCACAGTTTATAGCCTCTTTTGGAAAAGGATAGAGACATGTTTAAGAGGTGAATCTGTGGGGTTTAGTGATTACTGGTTATTGCAATTGATACAGTGAAGACTTTAATGTTTCTTTGGACTCCAGCTTGTGTTGCAACCTGGTGGATAAATAGGTATATTATTTCCATGACATAAGACAGAGAGCCTGACTTCTTAGTCCTTTTGGACAGCTGTACCATGGTACCCTAGAATGGTTGGCTTCTCAACAACAGATATATTTTTCCTCACAATTCTAGAGGCTCAAAGTCCAAACTCAGGGTGCCAGTGTATGGTTGGGTTCTCATGAGGCCTAAGTTTTCATTGTATTGCATAGGCAGCAAGAAAACTAGCTGTCTCTGTGGAGTTTCTTACCATCAGGGCCCTCAATCATAGTCATCAGGATCCAGCTGGGTGACTTAGTTATTTCCCAGCAGCCCCACCTCCACACATCATCACACAGGGATCAGGGTTTCAGCATGGGAACTTTTGAGGGAACACCAACCCATTGCCATTCAGAGGTGAGACGAGGGATTGAATATTCCATTTGTTGAGTAAAAGGAGTTTGTAGCCTATTCAGTAAGGACTGCTGGGATATGATCTGAAGATAAGGGGAAGAGCAGGACTGAAGATAGCGATTAAAGAATTCTGGAAGGTCCATGAACAAGCAGAAGTGGAAGCAGGGTCTAGAACTTCAAGAATCATTTTAAAAGAAGGAAAACCAGAAAAGAAGGCAAAAGTCAACAAGAATGTTAGGACTGTCAGCAATGTCACATGCAACATGAAGCACTAAAGGTGAGCCCCTAGTGTGCACATCATGAACTTACTGAATTTAGTCAGAGCATTGTTGGTGTGGTACAGATCAGAAGAAATCACAGCTAAGAAGAAAGTGGAAAAAGTAAGGTGATACAAACATAGTACAATCATATACTCTGCAAAAGGCTGGCCCCAAGAATAAGGGAAATTGGGGCAAGTTAGATTGCCTACTTTCTCTGAACTTGTTTGCTCACCTGTAAAGTGGGATGTTAATATCTTTCTACATTGTTGGATTATTAGTGAATTAAAGAGAAACTATGAACAAAGATTACAGTACATAAGCACTTAATGTCTGATAAAAGATGGCTCTTTACCCTCCTTGATCAGCCCTTCCCTAAACAAGAAGCTTGACACAGAACCACGTGGCAGGAGTAAATAATAAAGACACTCTCTTTCCTAAGTAGCTTAGAGTGTAGGTAGGATAATGATTCAAGGACAAAATGTGTATTATAATTGCCTCACACCTAACTGCAGGGAAATTGTACCACAGTGGTAGTACTGCATTGATAGCAGAAAAGTTCACTGGAGAAATATTTCAGGGAGAAGAAATACCATGATCAAAGTTGCAGCAGTTTGAAAGAACATGAAAAACAGCAGGAATAATGCAGTGTAGTATAAGTTAGAACACAGGGGATAACAGTACACCTGTTCAAGGTATCAGGGCATTTTGTCACTGTCCTGAAAGTAGTCATTGGAGGATGTTCTTCTGAAGTATGTAATTTTAGTTGCTAGGCAAGTGGAAATTCCTAGTTGTCTTTCTGTTGCTATTTAATTTTATGTGGCCTGAGAAGCATCCTTTGTATGCTTTCAATACTTTTATGTTGTTTATTATTATCATCATCACTGTCATAAAAGATGTGGCCTTTCTTAGTGAATATTTCATGTACATTTGAAAATAATCTATGTTCTGCTATTGTTGGATATACATTCTACAAATATTGATTACTTTCACTTGGTTGATGGTACTGTTCACTTCATTCTCTTGTGTTTTTCCCTATTTGAACTGTAAATTATTCACATATAAGTGTCAGAGTTTACAGCCTCAACTGTAAACTTTCCATTTCTCTTCTGCTTCACATACTTTGAAAATCTGTGGTTAGATAGATGTGCAGATATTTGAGATTCTCTCTTTTTGGTGAATTTACTCATGATGTCTCCTTGTATCCTTCATAATATTTTTTTTTGCTCTGAAGTTGGTTTTGTCTGATATTAATAAATCACTCAAGTTTTCTTTTTATTCTTCCATTTATATTGGTAATATGGATTAGATTTGTGCATGCACATAATTTACTTTGATAATTTTCCCTTCCTTCCCCTACCCTAGCCCTTTTAGTTTCCATTTTTTGGGAGGGATTCAATATGTACATTTTGCACATTCTCATTCTCCCAATACTTGCCTTTACATCCCTTCTCCTTCTCTCTTATAGTTTTCTTCCTGTATAGTAATAGTCTCCCTTCTACAATTCTTGTCATCTTTAAAAGTTTACATTAGGGAGAACATCCAATATTTATCTTTCTGAGTCTGGTTTATTTCATTCACCATGATGGTCTCTAAATCCACCCATTTTCCTGCAGATGACAGAATACTGTTCTTCCTTATGGCTGAGTAATACTTAGTTATATATATATATCCCACGTACAAAACTTAAAATCTATTGCAATGTTAAAAATTATCTTTCCTCCTATTATACTTAATTAGCATTCAAGTTTTCATGTAAATTTATACTTTTTTAGGAAAAATCTTAAAATTGAACTAAAATTCTTGTTTGGACAGCACCTCTTATCGTTCATCTGATGACAGACATATAGTCTGCTTTTGTAGGGAAGAGGGAAAGGGGAAGTTACTAGAACTTCTATAGTTAAGTTCTAGTCTCCTGTGAGCCATGGTATTGCAAGAAAAATTAATTAATTATTCAGAAAAGGTACTAAAATGAGACTTAGAAAAGAAGCTTAACTTTAGGCCTGATCAATGTTGCTCTGGGCAGCAAAGACAAGAGGCCTAGAATTTGCTGGCCTTTATTCATTCACTGGAGTAATGAATGTAACAGGTCACTCAGAGGGCAGCAGTTTCAGTACATCAGGATAACAAACGTAACAGGTCACACAGAAGGCAATGGCTTGGTACCTCCTAGAACAACAAGGAATTTCTGTTGATTAGGGATTTATCCATCCCCCAGGA